>CM063603.1:12673911-12759567 GCA_032356905.1 Salix exigua
AATATATACGGACAAATCATAATCATAAAATATTTTATGGCGACAAGGGAAGAAAGAAAAATAAAAAACAGTAACCTTTTATTCAGATGGCAATGGTTAGCTAGACCCACGTCAATTAATTTTAAATCTGAAGCCAAAATCTAAACATTTTTTTTATTTATTCAATATAATCAATCTTTCAACTAGTTAAGATGGTTCAGTTCTTTGACTCTCCTGAGTCGTTTCTTGCGTGAAAGCAGCAACGAGAGAAATGATTCGAGAGCATGAGAGTAGAAAATGAAGAGCATTAAAAATTGACCACCGATTAGTGGATATATTAAACGAACCAGAGTTCTCCAACGCTTGCATTTGACAACATTCTCTCCTATCCCCAATCAGAGAGGACGAATTACTAAAAATCATCAAGATTTCATGTCCGCTGGGACCTCATTTTCTTTCTGGGTTCCCCTCACAGCCTACCCGAACTACAAGGGAAAAGAGCGGGGAAAGAAGGCGCCTATTCTAGATGTAGTGACTGACCAGTGAGCTCCATAAACAACTTTTACTCGGAGCTGAGCTCCATCTCATGAAACAACACGAGCAATCATCACTTGGGTCCAGTTTGCAGTCTCTTTGAGATTTTCGTCGTCCGATTGAAGACACTCGCCGAGAAATTGAACGCAGAAAGCATTGTCTTTGAAAAGTATCTTCGTGTTAGGACCAAGAGCATCGGCCAGATCACCCATCACGGCAACTGCTGCTTTTGTGACACTCTCATCCCTGCAAAACAATGGACAGCACGTTAGATATGAGAAAACAAATTCGGTACCGAAGGGGGATGAAGCAGGTGAACCAGAGAATGAAAGAGGAAAATATACCTATATTTCTCTCTGAAAACCACTTCTATGAACTGGAAAAGATGACCAGCATGTGGCAGCATCAACTCAGGCTTGGAATCTTTGAATCCCTGAAGAATACCAGAATAAGCTTCAAATATGCTACGCTTAAGCTGGTTGCCATAATCCATCAACTCCTCATCACTATTGTCCATCTGAGCACAGACCTCAGCAGCACTCCGCATCATTGCTACTGTAGGCTCAATGTACTTAGAGAATTGCTCACCTATCGCAAGAGCAATATCCCCAAAGCAGGCAAATATTGGAGGCTTAACCGACCGGTGGAGTTCAGCACTTTGGAGATTGCGGACAAGGTGGTTCATGATCCCATCACAGTAAGGTAAAACCTTGTCCTCCAATGCACGGCAAATGTCACCAATCACCCCAACTGTGATGCCACAAACCTCATATTCCTCAAAATTCTGTAATCCCATCTCCAGGTATTTGTATAGCTCAGGCATGTACTTCTCGAATTCTGGACCAGAGGCATGAGCCAGTGCACCAATTGCAAGCATTGCTTCCTCATGCACAGTAGATCTGCGGCAAGCAAAAACCCTGAGGAACAAAAACATAATTGGATCTGCAGCCTGAAGTATACTGGGCTTGGTCTCATCAGTGCTGCTAAGCTTTTGGATTATCACCTGGATAACAGCACAAAGGGATGCTTGCAAGTCCCCTTGCTTCTCTCTATCGTCTGATGAGAAAATTTGAAGCTCTAGAGTCTGCCCCAACTTCTGCAAGATGCTTTTGAGCAGCTCCAGAATAATTTGAGATGTTTCCACAATATTCGATGACCTAACAACCTCATTCAATGTTTCATAAGCTGAGGTCCTTATCTTAGAATCGCTCCCATCTGTCCGCTCAGCAGTTTTGAGAAGTTCAGAGATTATCCTAGGGATGTATTGAGTTAGATGAGACGAATTTGCTCCAGCATCTTCATATCCCTGTGCAAGGTAATAGATTGCCCCACAAACCTTTTCAGATACATTTGGAGCATCATTAATACTCTCCAGCAAGACAGTTACAATCCTTTGCAGGTTCTCTGGGGAAACCACAGAAAATCCACTGGCAGGACAGTGCAAAAACTCAAATATGCGACTAAGTGCCCAAGCATTTGTGTCCTTGACATGATTATTTTCATCCCTCATCGCATTAAGCAGCAAATCCAAGCCATTAGAAACAAGCGGGCCTAATGTTTCAATGCTAGGGCCTTCTAGAATTGAGCCAAATGCATATGTCGCTGCCTCACGACAATGCCAATCTGGCTTCAGAATATTGCCCTCTACAAAGGGCATTACAAGTTTCACAACAGAATCCCCAACAGTTCTTGCAACAAGACCTAGACAGGTGCCCCCTGCCATTGATATATTCCAAATGCTATCATCCTGATCCTGATCCTCCTCCTGTTTCAACAAAGTATCAAGCAACAAAGGAACAAGATATGGGAGGGCCTTTTCTATGAAGCGTGAATGAGTAGACCCAGAATCTCCACCTTCAACAGTCCCGTATTCTTGAAGCTCTATCTCTTCATCACAAATGGAGCTCCAGAATTCTATTGCTTGGAGGGCAACACTCTCTTCATCCCCTTTCACAGCATTTGATGTGAGCTGGAAGAGGGTCTGCATATAAGGTTCAAGCACATCGTAGTATGTTGATGCTATAGAAACAAGACACTCAAAAGCAGCCTGCCTGATATCTGCCTCTTTAGAAATTGCTGTCTCACATACCACCTTCATTATGAAATTGCGCTCCATATCATTTTCAAAGTTAGTCTGAGCAAAATCTAAGGCATTATATAAGGCCTTTGTGGCAGCAAGGCGTACTTCATGACTATGTTCAGCAAGATTCATGCCTTGGACAACAGCAGTGAGGACAGAGTTCACTTCATCCTGCACAAGATCCTGGTGGGATATCTCCTCACAAACATATCCAAGAGTTTCCAGTGTTGCCTGTTTCAAAGCTGCAGGATTTTCTTGCTGGGTCATGTTCTTAAGCAATGATCCGATAAGCTCAGGCCACTGCTTCCGTGGAATCTCAATGGAAGCAACTTTTGCAATTACTTGGGCAGAAGTGTGCCTTGCTTCTGATGCAGATGACCCAAGAGTCCTCAAGAGCAAGTCTTTGATTTGTGCTTTCATGGAAATTTCAATTGCCATCCATTGCTGAACAAGATATTCCTTTCTCACAGAATCCTTAGCATCTAGAGAGTTTTTAAGAACAATACCAGCCAATCTACGTGATTCTAAAGGCTTCTCATTGTTTGCAAGCTCCACTGACAATGATAAGAGAAAGTGGGGCAAGTTCTGCTCTTGGAACTGCCTAAGAGTTGCCTCTGCTTGAGTACGGATATTTGCATCTGGAGATTGGGCAGCCAATAGAAACTGAGTGATCTCCATTGCCATTGCTTTCAGCACTGCAAGTGAATAAATAACATGAAGCCCTATCAGTGAAAGCAGTAGCATTAAAACAAACATCAATAAAACAAATCAAGGAACTTGGAAAAGAACAGAATGAATAGAGAACAAAATTATTATAAACCACTACAACAGTATACGCACATGGTATCTAAGCAAAAAACATCAAAGGATCCATCAACATGATTATGCATTCAGTTCCATCCATATAATATCATACTGATTTCCTCAGCTTCAAAACATATAAAAATCCGATCTAATAGACCGATAGAATCATACCCAAAAACAAATGAGATTTTAAAAGAACTTTGAAAAACCAGATAACAGATACAAAATAAATTACAACAATGTCCCGTATCGTATAAAACAAAGGTGGTACCAAATTTTATAACCCTTTAAAAAATACACACACATCATTCATTACCTATATGATATTATTGGTAGAACCTTAACGTCTAATTTTAAACCAGATTAACCAAAATAGTTCCAGACATGTCTTACTTCACTTACTCTAAAAGCTGATTTCAGCAACTAATCCGGACCCCCTGATTAGCAAAATCAGATCAAATAACAACAATTTGCAGCCTTATTTCACTATATATACAAATTCAAAATTCGGAAAATATTGATATTGTAAAATAAAATGCTGAATCAATAAAAACAACTAAATTTTTTAACTAGAATGTTTTAGTTTAAGTTTTTAATCACTCGCAATAAATATGAAAAATATTCAAATTAAACGCTCAAAACACTATAAAGAAGGGTAAAAAAGCAAAGAACACAGGCGATTAGGAAAAACGGAAAAGGAGCAAACGAGGAAACCCTGGGCAGGAGAAATTCGAGAGTAGAACCACAAAATCCATAACCCTAAGCACTAACTAAACGAACTAACAAACACAACAGATCTACTAATTAAACAAAAAATAAAATAATACCTTAAATCCGATGGAACCCGAGAGATCAGTAACCGTAAAGTGAGAACAAAGGGCGTGACCTTCTCTTCTCTTTCTTCGATGAAGCTGGGGAGAAGCGGGGATGGAGAGGAGCGATTGGGCGTGGTAGTTTTATGGTGGAGTTGAGTGAAGAAACTGATTGATTGATTGATTTTAGGGTTTTGGAGGAAATGAGATGAGTACTGTTGTGATTATTATTATTATTATTACTATTATAAATAATTAATAATAATAATAATTTTCGAATGGGAATGAAGAAGCGGGAGGCAGGAGAGGGAAGAGGGGTTTTCAGCATGAAAGAAAAGAAATACCAACGGGTAAGGGTTCTGTGGCTGCCCGGACGCTGCCCGAGTTCACCGACTTAGAAAACCCTAACTTTGTTTTATTTGTTTTTTTGAATTCTCTCACGTGTGATGGATGTCGCGCGAGTGCCGCATCTCCAACGTTCAAATTAATTGGGCCTTCCTAACTGGGCTTTAAGGGTATTTCAGGGAATTGAATATCAAATGGATTATAATATGTTCGGTATCGTGTAGCGTTGGATGGAGCCCAAACAGAATTTGATTAAAATTTAAAGTTTTTTTTATTTAAAATTAATTTAATTTTATATTTTTATATTATTTTGATATTCTAATCTTAAAATATTTAAAAAATAAATAAAAATATTATTTTAATACATTCTCTAAGCAAAAATATTTAAAAAACAAAACGTAAGTATATAAAAGAAAAATGATTTATTTCATATATTTTATAGATTTTTTTTATTGGAGGCAAAGGATATTTCAAAAATCACAAAAAGTTATTCTTTCTTGTATAACATGGCACAACTATTCATTATTAAACAATTTATCTAAGTTTAATTTAACAGCACAATACATTATACAACGATGGTACACTGTAACACAGCATAATTAATATAATAGAAATCAAACAAGCTTTTGAACCTGAAATAATAAATTAAAGGAAGCTACTGAGATATTTTGTAGTAATTCATTAAATTTTTTTAATGGAATTAGCGGGTGCAATTTGTTCAAACATAGATGTTGTCTTGAGTTTAGCGGATCCAATTTGTTTATATGTGTGTGTGGCGGTGGTGGTGGAGGAGGAGGAGGGCTACATATTGTAGAAATCAAAATGAACAAAGTCAATAAAAGTCAACAAAGCTGTTTTATTGGCCAAAACCGACATTGTTCAAATCAAATTCGAATTGCCTGAAATGAAGAACAAGCAAGAACATTGCCTAGATTTTGAAGAGCACTCAAGAAAAGACTTTTAATTTCAAGGAGCAGAATCGAGGTAAGGTTACTCGTCATCCTTTTTCTTTATTTATAACAAAAATTGAAATGTTTACAAGAGTTATAGTTGATTACAACTTCTTCTTGTACTAGATAAGTCCTAGACTTCAATTGCACCTAAGCTAGAAAAAACATGATCAACATGATCTTAATTAAGAAAATGACCTCCATCTAATTTCAATACTCAACTAAATACAAAAAACTAGAATCAAACTAGGACTCAATACTTTAATCTTCATTTGCTTCGTGAGTCTTGATGTCCATGATCTTCAACACTCCTCCTTAGATGCAAGACTGCACATTCCTATCTTCTTCCTCAATTCTTCAAATTTGTCTTTAGCTAGAGGTTTGGTAAAAAATAAGCCAATTGTTCATTAGATGGACAATATTTCATTTTTAACTCCCTTTCTTGTTGAAATTGCTTCAATGCATGATACTTGATCTTTATGTGCTTGGTTTTCTTGTGAAAGACTATTTTTTTGAAATTGCTATGGTCGATATATGGTCACATAGAAGGTCCAGTAGGATTGACTTGAACACAATCAAGATCCTTAAGCATTTTCCTTAACCAACCAACTGCTTTGCTCGCCACGTATTTAGCCTTAGTTGTTGAATATGCAACAATGGATTGTTTCTTAGAAAGCCAATCGAACACATTTGAACCTAAGACAAAGCAATATCCTGAGGTGCTCATCATGAACTCCCTCCCTCCCCAATCACTATCAAGTATAGCCAACAAGGTCGACAGTGTTTGGATTTCACAAAATTCGGGCCTAGAGATTTAGTCCTCGCAAATACCTTAGCACATGTTTGGCGACCATGAAATGTGTTTGATTAGGTTTCTACATAAACCTAGAAAGATAATTAATAGCAAATACAATATTTGGCCTTGTGATGGTTAAATATAACAAGCTTCCAATCAAGCATCTATAAGTCTTTCCATCGATTTTTGTGTTCCATCATCTTTTACCAATTTCAATCCTAGTGTCATAGGTGTTGAAACTGATTTGCAATTTGACATTGCAAAGTTATTCAAGATCTTCCGAACAAAGAATTTTTGACAAATAAGACATCCTTGTTCTGATTGAATTACCTTCATTCCTAGAAAATAGGATAGTAAGTCGAGCTCATTCTTCTCAAATTGCTCTTTCATGTTAGTTTGAACTCTTCAATCACTCGCTTCTTATCCCCTATGATTAGAAGATCATCCACATAGATCGACGCCATCAATACATGTTCATCAACATGCTTAACATATAGGGTTACCTCATTTGCACTTCTTTCAAATCTCAAGCTCAACAAGTGTTCATCAAGTTTACTATACCAAGCTCAAGGAGATTGTTTGAGCCCATATAAAGCTTTTTCAAGAGATAAACTTGGTTTGGATTATCATTCTCAAACCAATTGGTTGATCAATATAAATTTCTTCATTCAAGACACCATTAAGAAATGCAGATTTAACATCTAATTGATAAACATACCAACTATTTTGTGCCACAAGAGCAAGCAAGAGCTTCATTGTGTCATGTCTAGAAACCGGGCAAATGTATCAAGTATAATCGACTCCTGCCTCTTGAGCATAATCCTTAACCGTCAATCTTGCTTTATGTTTGTTTATCTACCCATCAAGCATTCAGTTTTGTCTTAAAAATTCATCTTACCCCAATTATTTTCTAGGTCTCGTCAACAAGCTCCTGTGTCTAGTTTTTTCAATCATTGCAAGCTCCTCCTTCATTGCAGACTATCCGGATTTAAGATTTCAAGGCTTCTTCAACTTCAACGAGTTCAAGCATCGACCACATTGCATCTCATTATATATCTCAGACCATGATCTCGTGCCTCTTGCAGGTTGGTCATCAATATCTTTATCTTTTTCTTGTTCATGATATTGAACCTGTTTAGACAATGTTTCAGACATGCTCTCCCAATTCCATGAAGCATTTTCTATCATCTTCACATTTCTAGCAACAATAACTTTGTCAAGCATTTACAATATAAACCTTATAAGCCTTGGATTTTGAACTATAACCTATAAACACTCCCATTTTAGCCTTTTCATCTAGTTTTTTCGTTAATTTCAGTGTTTCAACACATAACAAATGCTACCAAATACCCTTAAGTGACCAATACTTGGTTTGTTATCATACCACAATTCATATGGAGTTTTATCTCCTAAAACTCTTGAAACCATTCTATTCGTAATATATGTTGAAGTATTGACAACCTCTGCCTAGAATTTTAGAGGCATTTTTTCTCAAACAACAAACACCTTGCCATCTCCATTAGTGTTCTATTTTTCCTTTCACTTACCCTATTTTGTTGTGGAGTATAGGGTATAGTTAGCTGATGTTTGATACCTTCTTTTATCAAAAATTCATCAAATTGCCGAGAGGTATAATCACCTCCATTGTCGGACTCTCCAGCTTTCTAGTTCAACTCACAGATTTGAACTTTAAAAATCAAGAAACACATCGGCCTTTGATTTCAAAAAATAATTCCAACAAAACCTCGTTATAGTCATCAATAAACAGGAGAAAATACCTTGATCCACTCAAGGATTCATTAGACATAGGGCCACACACATCAGTGTGCACAAGCTACAATTTAGATGTGGATCTAAATGTGCTATTAGGAAAGATAATTTTTGATTGTTTCCCTAATTGACAGGCTTCACAGAACACTTCTTCATTTTGTATTTTTGGTAATCCATGTGCCATCTCTAGGTTAGACATTCTTTTTAAGGCTGCATAATTAAAATGCCCAAACCTTTTATGCCAAAGCACTGATTCATCTTCCCTGCATGCATTAGCTTTCAAATATGTTGTTTTCCAATCAATATTAAAGCTTCTATTCACCATTCTAGTGGACAATAACAACACCCCCTTATCATCTTTAATTTTGCAGATTCCTTTCTTAAATGATAATGCATGTCCGGTGTTGCTATCAAATTTTTGACTCTTTATTTTTTATGTTTTGAAAAAAATATTTCAAAAATAGATTTTGAGTTCAAAGATGAAATCGAGCAATTTGAGAGTTTAATGGTCGATTGGGGGTTAAATCACGAAAATCAGGAGTCAAGAACCAGATAAGGAGATCGCGCAAAGCTAAGGTTGAGATTGAATTTTTGATGGGTTTTAATTGCATGAAATCAAAGTTTAAATCCAATTGGGTGCAATTAATTAGTTTTTAAAGCACCAAATCACGTTTTTCTTCCTAAAAATATTTTCGAAATCTGCATTTTTTTAGCATGCACTGTTCCGTTTACCTTGCATTTTCAACATCAAAATTTTTTCTTTCTTTTTCAATTCGATTTTCTTTGAAATTCAGCTCCATCAAAGCAAGTCAATCAGAATTTTTTTTATTGTGATTTTCTCCAGCGTGATTTCCTTCTTAATTCTCTTTGGATTGTCTCAATTTGTTAAGCCGTGTTTCAACACTGCATTAAGTCATGTGTGACCGAACTTTGATTTTCCTAAATAGTAGTGATTTTCTTCCCGTTTCATCACCTTCAGTCACAGGATCAGTCGAAATTTCTACCTATATAAATCGTGATCTCCTTCCTGATTTTTTGGTGGATTTTATCGATTTGCCTAGTTGTGCCTCAACCCTGCATTAAAAACTGCAAATTTGGTTTCTTCTGTTAAATAGCAATTGGCATGAAGGAGAAGGGGAAGAGAAAAAGAGAGAGAGAAAAGACAGAGAGGGGAAGAGATTTATGTAAGAAATATTGTGTTAAGGATGCAAAAATAGAGAGACCCCTGCATTTTTCGTTTTACTCTGCCTCTCTCTCTCTAGAACCAGAACTCTGCCTCTTCTTTCTCACTCTCGACCAACCGAGCATCACTATCGTTGGCCACCATTGTCCCTCCGTCTCATCACCATAAGCCTCCTCTCCACCCCAGCAACTCTTCCACCATCACAGGCGAAGGGAGAGGCAACGACAGCAGCAATAGAAGCAGCCCCTGCAACGTGAAAGAGAATTTTCCGACGACCATTTTGGCGAACTTAGGCCACCATCTCCGACGCCACAACAACCAGAAGAACCACCACGACATCCTCTACACAAAGGTACTAACCGTTTCTCCTTTCTTCATATTGCAAAAATTATTGTTCCTGCATCGTCCCCATTTCGCTGCATGCAGTGGGATGCAATTCGCGTCCCACTGTTCATACAGGCTGAGTGAAGTGGGTCGGTATGTGGGCCTATCCCACAGTCAAACAGAAATGGGATGGACTGAAAATTAGTCCAAGCCCGAGAAGAGACCCAATGAGTCGAACCCATCTGTATTGAAAGTCCAGTCCGAGAATAACATGGGTCGAAGCCCATTCTTAGAATAAATGGGCTGCCAGCCTAGCCACAGTGTAGTTGGGCTGGCAGCCACCCCCCTCCCTATATATATATTTTTAAATAATATTAAAAATATAAAAATACAAATTTTCCAAAAATATTTTTATTAGAGAAAAATGATTTTTTTTTTTTTTTTTGCATACGGCCAATACACTAGCATTTTTTAAAAAAATTATTTTATTCAAAAAATATATGTTATCTTGGGTTTGGAAAAAAATGAGTTTTAGCATGGATTTCGCAAAGAGAAAAATCATTTCTTGCATTTTGAGATTTTACAACAGGTTTGTAAAATCCAAAGGGTATTGGCCAATATTTCAAAAAAAAATTATTTTTTGGGGTTTATTATTTACCGTCGTTATTTGGATAAATAAGTCCTAAAGGGGTTAAAATCCAAAATATTCGGTGGGGATGATATGTTATTATTTACTGTTGGTATTTGGATAAATAAATCTTAAGGGGTTATTACCCAAAATATTCGGCGGGAATAATATGTTATTATTCATTGTCGGTATTTGGATAAATAAGTCCTAAAGGGGTTAAAAATCCAAAATATTCGGTGGAAATAATGTACTATTATTCAATGTCGATAATTGGATAATTAAATCATAAGGGGTTCATATCCAAAAATATTCGGCGGAGTAATATCCCATTTTTTATTTAATTAGCACATGTTTTGAAAGCTCAAAACCATAGCAAATCATAGGCGATCCAAAACGTCAAGCAGTTAACCTTAGGTAGGGCGTATTAGGGGTGCTAAAACCTTCCCTTTACGCAACCAATCCCTTACCTTAGAATCTCTGAAAGATCAGTCTTAGGTTTCTTAGTAACCATAATACTAGGTGGCTGACTCCTTTTTTTTTGCCACGACGCCAGCATACCATTTTTTTTGGGGTGCGACATCCAGCTTTCTAGCAATTGTCCCAAACTCACAAGATTTTGCTTCAATTGAAGTACATACATAACATTCCTTAGAATTTTCGTAACTACCATGGTGTCTCACTGCAATTGCACCTCTTCATTCAACTTGCACATAATCTCCATTAGCAATTCTAACTTTGGACGTAAAATCTCTATCCGAGCTTCTATGAACAATTCTAGGTTTGCAGATCATATGATTTGTGCATCCGTAATCAATGAGCCAAAGTGAAGTTTTTACCTCGGTTATGTTGCATGTTTTTTTGCAATTACCATGAATAATTGCTCTTCTTTCTCCTCAGCATCTTCTTCAGTCTGTGCAATTTTTGCAACCTCTGTTTTTTACAAAATTTTTGCATGTGGCCGAATTCTTTACACCTTCTACATTGGATATTTTTGAGCCAGCACCAAGTGTCACGATGATTTGTCTTCTGATGTAACTTGCAAGGAGGAAAATTTTCTCTCTTTTCAACTCCCGAGGTAGACCCCTTCCTGCTTGATGGTTGCCAATTGTTTGATTTCCAGTTACTTCCTTCTCTTTTGTTATCAGAATTGTTTCTGAAAACAGGTTTGGTATGATACATGTCTTTCACTTTTGTCACAAGTGCTTCACCATTTGACTCTTGATGTCTATACGATTGTCTCTCCTCCACTTCTTATAGAGAATTAATCAGCTCTTGAAGGTTGATTTCGAGAAATCTTTGAATCCTCTAGTTAACATATCTTGTGTTCAAACTCGACAAGTAGGCTTACCAGAACTTTTTCCACTATCCTTTAATTAGGAAATTCTTCTCCTAAAGTCTCACTTGATTTACAAGTTTTGAGATTTGAGAAGAGAACTCCTTAATTGTGTTTGTCTCCCTCATCCTCAAAGCTTCAAATTGCCTTCTTAGATTCAAGACTTGCATCTTCCTTGATTTTTCATTCCCTTGGAACTCAGTCTTTAGCTTATCCCAAGCTTCTTTGGTAGTTTTACAAGCCATGATTCTTATAAAAATCTCTTCACTTACTGCATTATGAATGCCAAGAAGAGCTTTGAACCCCTTGGCTCTTTCTTCATTAAAAACTTCATTTGAGCCACGGTTTGGTTGTTGTTTAATAGGGTTGAAACCTTGTCCTTCTCCACAAATTCCCACAGATCAAAAGCCTTCAGGTAAGTCTCCATCTTTACAGCCCACACACCATAATTCACTCCGGTAAATGTAGGTGTTTTGGTTGGAAAATTTGCACCTGAATCCATTGCACACAGCACACAAAAGGTGCACGAAAAACTTAGAAATTTTGTTTTTCAAGAACCCTTCAAAGTTGTCAAGCTTTGATTTCTCTTTTGACCTCACAAATAAATCACTCGTGTTTCACACAATCCCAACAAAGAACAATCTGCTCTGATACCAATTGTAGAAATCAAAATGAACAAAGTCAACAAAAGTGTTTTATTGGCCAAAACCGACACTGTTCAAATCAAATTCTGGAATTGCTCAGAAATGAAGAACAAGCAAGAACACTGCCTAGATTTTGAAGAACACTCAAGAACAGACTTTTAATTTCAAGGAGCAGACTCGAGGTAAGGTTGTTGTCATCCCTTTTATTTATTTATAGCAAAAATTGAAATGTTTACAAGAGTTATAGTTGATTACAACTTCTTCTTGTACTAGATGAGTCCTAGACTTCAATAGCACCTAAGCTAGAAAAGAAATATGATCAACATGATCTTAATTAAGAAAATGACCTACAGCTAATTTCAATACTCAGCTAAATACAAAAACTAGAATTAAACTAGGACTCAATACTTTAATCTTCATCTGCTGCAGTCTTAATATCCATTATCTTCAACACATATGAGCAATGAAAATCTGGAACTACGAACGCATCAAATGTCTTTATTTACATCTTTCAAAGGCCTATTCAGTGAACAGAGTTTCTTTTGTTTTGGAGAGCAGTAGTGAGGCTGGAGTTTTGGAGAGACTTGTCTCACCGGACTCTTAACACCACAGAGCTTGTGCTTCGAGCGCCATGGGAGCAGAACGTCCAGGCCGCAGCCTTTATGTGAAGCCTCCGACGGATGGGATTGCCCTACTGTTCTTGAAACGTACTCCTCTGAGTAATTGTATGGATATGGGAGGTTCCTGTTGAAATTATTCAGCGCGCAAAGTGCAGATGATGCAGCTAATGCGGTGGCATCCGGAAGAAACCGCTCCATCATGAAATTTAGAGAGTGGCTATCAGTTGAGTTCACGCTCTCTAAATTTAGCCGGTCTAATCTGTGACCATCGTCGGATTTCTGGGCAATGTCTATCAATTCCGTCAACGACAAAACATCCATGCCATCTGAAAACACATCAGTCTCTTCGCCATCTCCGTCGTCATCAGCGTCACAGCCATCATCATGATCATCGAGGCTGACGATACAGCTGTGGTCGCCATTTTTTGCTGCTTCATTTTGTAGATTCCATCTGCATGGCGGGAGCCTCGGCCGAGGAGTTTCTGCTTCATGGATGTCATTTTTATCCCTGTCCTTGGGCTTGCCAGGAGCATGTTCCCAACAAAATGGGATCCTATCACTCGTATCCTGCAAACCAGCCTGTGACTTCGTTGCCCCACAAGTTTCTTTTTTACCAGCGTGACCACCAAGCCGCCTAGTCGATAAGAGTGGCAGGTTTAAGTTAAGCTTTCTCGGACCATTGGCATCAATCCCCTGTTCCCTAGATTCTTCCATGAACACCCTATTCTCTTCCATAAACACAACGGGTAGTTTCATTGAAGTTGTAGAATGCACGTAGAAGGAAAAGAGAGAGGTGAAAGATGGAGAAATGTGATAAAAAAAAAAAGAAAAAAAAAGTGGGTGGCAGATATTATAAAAAGGCAGCTGAAACTATGAGAATCTCGTGCGATCATTTACACCAGCTTTCCGACTTTTAAAATGCTCACATGCAAAGATAGGAAAGACCCTCTCTCACACTTTATGTAGTTCACCGCCATTAGTGTTACTTTCAACAATTAAGGATCCAAGCTGGTATATCAAACTGTACGTATGGCTTCCAGGTTTTCAGAAACAATGTGAATCCTGCAATGAAGTTGTAGAATCTGAAAAATGATGTGCCCTGTAGAGATGGGAATGAGCAGACAAGTACTGAAACAGAGACGTGGAATATTAGGTATGAATTATGAGAAAATTGTGACGCACAAAGAGCGATACAAAGATATTACAGTATGTTTCGTCAAAAATCAATCCATAAACCTCTTAACAAGACAGGACTTCAGCGTAAGCTGCCGTTCACGTTCATGCTTCTTTCAGGTATAATACATTCACTTCAATCTTTGCCGGAGTGGAATATCCGACAGTCGCAGGAGAGCGGCAGTCTGCAGAATACATACATTCTTCTATAGCAAAGCAAAGCAAAATGCAGAAATTACATAAATTTACAGGTTACCCCAATCTCTACTATCCCTTTCTTGTTAAATTCAAAGTATCCCCTTCTTCCTCTGCTGAAATTCCTTTCACTGAAGGCCGCGGGGATGTCGGCATCTCTATGGAGAAAGTCAAAAACAAAATCCCTGAGGAACACTGGCCTTCCTAGTACCAAAAATGAGAAACAGCAGTGGCAATGATGTGATTGTCCGGATAATAAAGATAAGAAGCATGGATTTCAGGCTCTCATTTTTCTGGTTCATTTCCCCGTTCCCGTGCTCTCTTATAGAGCTCAATGGTAGCAGTGTGATTGGGATCAAGACAGAGAGCTGCTTCACAGTCTCTAACGGTGGAGCTAGTATCGCCCATTGAATCGTAAAATGCTGCTCGAAGATGAAGCAGCTGGAAGTCTGGCTTGAAAGCTATGACCCTTGCAAGCTCTCTTATGGCTTCCGCTTCTTTGTGATCGTCCATTAAAACTGAAATGGCACAGCACTGGTTTTAGTAGTCTAAAAAATTAAATGTTTATTCATTTGCATAATCCCCAGGGAAGTTTGGTGACTGCACAAAAAGCAATGATGATCCCAATAGTTTGATTTTGAAGCAATAGCCCTTCTCGTCTACTGCCATTCCTCATTTTTTTATTAGATCGGTAGCCAAAATATGCCCAACTAAACTTTAAGTCAACAGGACACATGTATATTAAAAAACAAAACAACTTACATCTGATAAGTTTTAAGCAAAAATCAAGTATTTTTCATCAGATTTTGTTAATATTATTTAACAAGAACTCTGACCTGAAATAAACAGAAAAATCAGAAACTTGACCAGTTTTACTTCAGAAGCATATCAGACCAGTAGTCGAGAGCATGCATTCTTCAATATAAACAAATGCAGCCATTCCTTTACCAGGACGAAATCCATCATTTAAGTAATCTGGTGTATGACTATAGATGAAATCTCGTCTAATGAAACAACTTTGAATCTCAGTCATAGTAACACACCCTACAATTACATCAATAGGCAAAATTTAAAATGCGGGAGGATGCATTTGGTGCTTGACAGCCCGACCATATATGTTTAGCACAAAGTAGGAGACACGATTTTCAAAAGTTAGGAAGCCACAATTCTATTTATATGAGCAAGATCATAAAGAAAACAATTGTCACCTCAACCAACTCAGCCGGGTAGTATTTCCTGATATTGAAAAGGATAGGAAGTTGACTACCGAAATAACCAGAACTCTTGACCATAAGTATAACAGAACACCCAATCTGTCATCCTACATTAGTAGGCAAAATTTAAAATGTTGGAGGGTGCAATAGGTGATTGGCAGCCCAGCCACATGTTTAGCACAAAGTAGGAGACTAGATTTTCAAAGTCAGGCAGCCACAAAGTTATATCCATATGAGCAAGATCATAAGGAAAACAAATGTTACCTCGACCATTTCTGCAGGGTAGCATTTCCTAATATAAAAAGCAAAGGAAGTTGACTACCATATAACCAGAACTCTTAACCATAAGCAACAGAACACCCATTCTGTCATCCAACTTCCTGTGGAGCTAAATTCAACAAAATGAATAACAGTCTTTGAGCTAAAAAATTCCATCATTAGTGATTTTAAGATGCAGCTCTCGTCAAAATTTACAAAGCTGTTGAAACTCTAGTAAGCTAGACAAAATGCTGATCTTTTGCCAAATACTCACATACTTCTAGGCAATCAGCATAAGAGCAGTAGCGATGTATTTCTCTCTTGTTCATTCTAATGAAAACTAGTTCCTGATGACCAGAAGGAGATCCTTTGACAGACCACTCTAACAGGCAAAGAATCTCCAACAGGATTACATCCAGTCCACAAGATGATAATATAATATTGAATTAAAACCAAATTGAACAACTTTCACTCGAGAATTAGAATATCCAGGCAAATTTAACACCCAAAGCTTCATAAGTTCAGTGGTCAGTATATATTTGCAAGATTTATAGCATAATCACTATTGTCAATAAAAACCTCAAAGAAAGTAGATGTTGTCATGGAGCTTACCTGCTGCCCTGTATCTGTATGGGTATGTCCTCAATGGATCTAGCTGTGTTGCTGTGCTAAGATCACTCTTTGCCATGTCACGATCACAGTACTCTGATCGCTTCTCATAAGCTGAAGCATTATTCCTTGCTTTCTCTATCAGTTTTGTCATCTCATCATATGCAGCTTTCCGTTGATTTTTTAGATGATATACACGTGCCAGACCCTGATGTGCTCTTGTATGCTTGATCTCAAGTGCACTCATGTAACAGTCAGCGGCAAGATCAAACTTCTCACAGTCAACGTATACACTCCCTAGATTGTTCAGTGCCTGCAGGACAGACAAAAATATCCAACTTAAACAGTATTGAGGAGCATTCAGAACCATAGAATTGCATCAAAGTTGAAACTCACCTGTCCTTTCCGGAGGCCATCTGAAGGGCACCTAAGGGCCTCCTCCAAAAGTTGGGTAACATACTTTGAGGACTCAGGATCAAGGCTTGAATCTGCTAAAGCATATGCTTTAAGGAAAAAGGCTTCAAATGATCTCTGAATTGAAATAGACTGCTCTGCCTTGGATAGTGCTTCTTCTCGATGGCCAGTGTCATACAAGATCCATCCTTCATAGACAAGTTTCTCGTGGTCAGAAGTAGAATAATTTCTAGCCAGCCGCAGACTACGCATTGCAGCCTTTTGACAATTTAGCCTATGACAATGAGAAACAACAAAATTCCATTAATACGGATATATTTATATCCTAGATTTGGTTATCCACATATAGCAACTGTATATATCACAAAGGCATTGTCTTTTCTATATGCCTTTTTTCTTGGTACCACTGGATGTTAGAATTCATAAAGATACTGGGAGGTGGAAAAATGTTACCGAAAAAAAACAGAGACAAAAGCCTCAACCTTGTAACTAAACCATTTATATTACTAGTATGAGAACCTCACTAATCAAAACTAATAATTAATGGTTTGGTTGTAAAGCAAGAGGGAAAATTTCCATCACATTTTTACAGGTTCTGAAGATAGATTTTATTGCAAAAACCTTTCATAACAAAGAAATACTTCTTTCCATAATTTCTGTGTTTTTTGCAATTTCAACACAAATTCAGAATCCATTCCCAGTTTCTAATTGAGGATGGTGGTCCAAAACCACTTCATTAAAAACAGAGTCAAACAGATAAGGATTTTGATTTAATTTGGAAGGTATGCATGAGGAGGGTGCTTCTTTGCTCTCTTTTTTCTCTGATTTGTCTTTTCTTGTTCTTCTTTCACTACAATACATATATTGTTTCGCTGGACAGCCCCCAAATTTCCTTCTTTATTTCTTTTTAATTGGCCTCTGAACTAATCCAATCATTAAATAAATATTAACCTATACTTTCCAAATCTTTCCATGCTAATGAAACTGTTCAAGGTAAACCTAGATCTCAGGGTTAAACTGCTGCCAGAAGTTCCAACAAAGTTATTCCTGTCCTAGACCACTCTCTTTTGAACTTTGAGATCTAAAGAGCCTCCACTTTTAAAATGTTAGCTGATCACAAAGCAATTATTTGATTAAAATTCAGTCTTCCCTCGTCGACAGACAATTGAATGCACATCATAAGATGATAGAATAAAAATTAAGTATGAGTTATATGTGCCGATCATTGTTGTGTTGGCAGAATTCTACTTCATGACCATGACTACTTAATAGACTCTCTTTTTTCCCCCATTGCCTTTGTACTCTTATACACCTACTTTGTGTTGTGTTGGACTAGAGGGAAGTCGGAAGAAGGAAAATGGGTGGAAGGGATGGGACATTGGTTGATGTTCTGAATTACATCTGCTTATAATACCATGCAGTTAAAAGCAGGCCTATGGAGTCCATTCTATGGATATGAAAGCTAGAATGCCTTGGTGCATTTGAGAGGTGTTTGCACTAAAATGTTCAAATTATTTAATTAAAAAAAAAACGGTGCATAGAACCAAGTCATTAAGGCTCTGCACATATGCAATACAAATATACCAACAATTTCTCAAATTGGAAGACTGAATATGTATATTATTGAAATATAAGATGGTATTAAGTTAAAGACCAGTGCATTGGCATGAACTTGTAACTAAAATCAAAGTGCATGATGTTCATTAGAAAAGTTTAGCTAGCATATATCATTCTAGAGCACAAAATGCATTATGAAAAAAACAGAAAGAATTAGAAGTGCTTAATATAGGTAAGCAAACTATTGATGGGAGGATATATGAATTCTCACCGTAAAAGAAGAAGAGATTGTCGGAACCATAGAAGGCTCTTCCTGGAATCATTTGCCAGCATTTGGTGTACGACAGCTAGGGAGCCTATATCGTCAACAGAGGACCATCTATCATATAGCTGCATCCAGCAGTCTGCCTGACTGCATTGCTGAACAAGCGGGCGGAGGAGTTCCACTAGCTGGTCACCATGTTTCTTCCCATAAAACATCATGTAATTTGGATCCAAAGTCAAAAGTGCACGGACATCTCTTAGGGCTCCTTCATAATCCTCCAACACAATAGAAATCCAAGCCCTTAATTCAAGACAATCAGGAGAGACCTTGAAACCAATAATTTTATTTAGTTCCGAGATAGCCGATTCACATTTGTTCTCCTGCACCAACAAAACAGCCCGACACTTGTATGGGAATGAAAGCGTTGGATCCAATTCAGTTGCTGTATTCAAATCCATCAGTTTCTCCTTTCCAGTACAGTATAAAGACCTCTCTTGGTACATCCACCCAACTGGTGTGTGATCAGAAATCAGCGAGTTCATCATCTTGTATGCTGAATACTTGTGCCCGCGATTGTATTTGGCCCTTGCAACACCCACCGACGAGTATATATGACCTGCTTCAACTGCTTCTTCGAACCATTTCTGGGCATCTTTATACTCTGTTCTTTCGAGCATGACAACACCTAACTGGTGATAGGCAAGCTGTTTCTGCCAATCTTCGGTGGCACACTCTCCCAGTCTCTCCAAAAGCATCACAGTGTTGTTAGATTTAATCTCTTCCTCCATGGCAATCTGGCTCAGAAAATAATACAACAAAAATGAAGCATGGCCAACCGAAGCCAATCTCTCCCTACCCTCAGATCCACAAAACAGTTTCATCACATAAGGATTGTGCATTGAAAATGGAAGCTCTCTCAAAATCACCTGTAAACAAGCTGCCACCAATAGATACGCATCCTCCTCCAATCCATACTCAATTAGCATCATGGCTTCCTCCAAATCACAAACCAAAGATGCCAAATGGGCATCACAAGCCGACTTCAATTCCTCACAGAAAAACCTGTTTGCCAAGGAAAGAAGCTCTAGAACAATCTTTAGTTCAAAAGAGCCCAATTTTTTTGTCCTGCTAAATATCATTGCCGCCCTCATTCCCTCTGCTGATATCCCGTTCTGCGAAAAATTTATCTTCTCCCTCCTTGATTCCTTAAATTCCCCATACAACATTGCTCTGAAAGGCCTCGAAAGCGACGCCACATTACACCTCACACACCTAATCTCATCGTCACCGATACAAAATGACATATCACAATCATCGTCATCGTCATCACCATCACCACCACCACCAACACCATGAACCTCATCGATATCCGAAGTCGAGCAGTTTCCTCCATCCCCCATCAAAAGATCCCCCTCCAGCTCCCCTCTCGAACACACGCAAGGATCATTCGCCGATTCTGGATCATACCCCGGCACCAAACAAGCCCTGGGACATTCTAAATTTCTTCCACAACAATCCATAGCCGACAAACCAATCAATTCATCCTCCCTCCTCTCAAACCTCAACCACGAAGCCAAAACAACCTTGGAATGCACATCCACCGCATGCTGTCTCGCACTCCTTAGACTACTCCGAACCAATTTCGGATCACACAAACCCTTAAACACCGCGCATTGTTCTAAAAATCTCTCTGATTTCTCAAATTGAGAAGAACTCTCAACCTTTTTATAGACAGCAGCTAATGATTCGACGAAATCCACAGATTTAAGACACGACTCAATTTGTGGCTCCATGAGGTCAACGGTCGGAAAACCAGCTGGCAATAAACTTTCGACTGACACATTTGTTCTTGATGTCTGGTTAGTCGGTGGATGAGAATTTCGATTCGATTTCGTCCGAATCGAATTCACTCTTAGATCTTGCAAATGTTGCAAAAACTTCTCCCCTACCTTACCACCACAGCCGCCGCCGCCGCCTTCACCGCCGGTTGGATTGATAGCATAAACTTGAGTTCCTTTACATCCTTCCGGGAATTTTAAGCTACGCATTGTCGTGAATATATTGTGTTGCATTTTTATAAAAAATCCACCATAAAAATTGCAAAAAATTCTTTAAATATAAAAAATAAAAGATCTGCAAATATATGAGCAAAAATGTATCTAAATTACGTAGTTTTAGCCTGCAAATCCACCGTATAAACAATAACAAAAATTGAAGAAAAGAAAAAAAGGAGACGATGGTAGATGCAGGCTAATGGGATTTGATTTTCCCGATAAAGTGAAAAGATAAAATAAAAATAAAAAGTTTCGGAATTGAATTGATTTGTTTTTGTGTTCTTCCAAGAGAATAAAAAAAAAAAAAAAGAGGGGAAGAAATGATTGTGTTGGCGGCCAACCAGATTTTGATGAGGTGGAGTGGTGACCGTTTAAACGGCCACTCTCTTTCTTTCTTTTCTATTAACGTAAGCATTCTGTGTCTCTACGCGCGCGCGCGTGTTTTTTTCTTTCTATTTTTTGTTTATTTACTGGGAAAGAAAATCATTTCCATTTTTTTCAAATTTTCTATAACAAAAATTAGAAAATATATTCATTAATTAAGAACAAAAACATCTTGTTTCTAAAAAATCTAGCGTATTTTCCATTATTTTTTTAATTTTAGCATAGATTAAATTCTTTAAGGATTTATATATCTTGAATATCTAATTAGTAATATGGTTGTGAGTGATTTCTAAATTGCAGTTTGATTACAAAAAAATATATTTAATTTACATATGTGAAATAATATGAGCAGCATGTGAAAGTGTAATGTATTTTTTATTTAAATATATATATATATATATATTATTTTAATATATTTTTAAAAAATAATTTGAACCGCAATTCTGTGGGTTGTGTTTGGTTACGAACTTACGATTGTGAATTGGCTAATGGACAGGGGAGAGGGCGTCGTCTTCTTTGTTCTTTCTTAACCTTCCTTTTCAAGCTATTATGTCCTTCCAAAATCTTGCTGTTGTCATTATTATTATTATTAGTGTTGTTATTTTTGCAAGGGTAAATTATGTTTACAGCTACATAAATGAAGCCATGTTCTATTCCGGACCCTGTAGTTTAAAATCTCCCAGATGTGCCCCTGATCTACATCATTGTCAGCTATAAGTGTTATGAGAGCTGACACGGCTTGAACTCGAAAGGCTTGGCAGGCTAACCCACGACCAAGTCAAAACTTGGTTTGATTCTTATAAGAAACCAATGTTGATTTTAATTAGAAATTAAATAAATAAAATAATGTTATTTTATTTAATATAGATTAAATTGTTTAACTCATAACTTTGTGCCATGAATCAGATAATGTTAATAACTTTGCAAACCCCTTGTTTTTAGATGTGGTTAAAAAAAGGTTTTTCATATATATTACTATATATATATATATAGTAATTAATGAGGGAAAGGCCATTAGACGATCAATGGCCACCCAGCAGGGACTAATACTGAGAGTATTTCAAAACATTAAAATCGATATAATGAATTTAAAACTATATTACCTGACATGGAGTTGTTACAAATCTATAGGGATCAAAATGTAGTTTACTTTTTTATTATTTTAATATAGCAAAATCTTTCTCTTGAATCTAATCGATCGGGCTGGGCCTCCGCTGCACGATGTAGTTTATTCCACTTTCACTCCCATCTGAATGGCGTTGATGCCTTCAAGATGACAGTTGGCCGAATTAGTCTATTATATTTCCTTAAAAACAATGGTCATACAAGTCCCCATCCTATGTCAAGTTTCTAGTTGTACAATCACATGTTTGCACCTCTGTTTTTTAAAAAATAAAAATAAATAAATGATGTTGTTAGATTATTTTTATATTTTGATATCAAAAATAATTTAAAAAATATCATTTTAATATATTTTTAAATGAAAAATATTTTCAAAAGTAACCTCAACTACACTCACAAACAGACACTTAGAGGATATTTGTTACTGCATTTCAAAAGTATTTTTCAAAAAATATGAAAAAAAATATATTTTTGTATATTAAATTAAACTTTTTAGTGTTTTTAGATCATTTTTATGTGTTGAAGTCAAAAAAAAATATATCATTTTGATGTATTTGTGAATAAAAAATATTTTCAAAAACAACTTCAACCACACTCTCAAACATGCACTTAATTCAAAAAAAAAAGTAATGTTATGTGTGTGTGTAATAATAAAGAACTTTAAGAATTTGCATATAAAAAAATAGGGAAACATACAAAAAAATTTTAAAAAAAGGTTATAATTTTTTATTTCTTATTTGATTATTTTTTGAGATAAAAAAGAAAATGAAAACTAAAAGATCATGTCTTCTTGTATGTCTTGTTTTTAAATGATGGAAATTTATGCTATTGTTTTTAAAAAAGATTTATTTTATATCTCTTTTTTATTTTCCTAACCAAATATATTCTTATTATGATACTAAGCTATCATAAATGCTTTAATTATTTTTCATTAGCACCATCATAATCACACACACACACACACATATATATAGTCATAATCCTCAAAAAATCACAAAACAAGAATTTCAAATCTAGAAATAAAACATGCACATTAAATCTTACAAATATACACAACAACAAAAATATAATCCAACTATACTAACTTAAATTCATATAAACTAATATAAAATAAGTTTTTGTATAGTATAAACTTTTAATAATAAATTTCAAGATTAAGCATTACAAAACATAAGGATTAACTTAATTACAATTTCAAAATGATACATGGACAATTCTCAATTACATGTTATTTCTGTACATTAAAAAATGCAAAATAATCCTACAAATTAGCACGGGGTTGATACAAACTTGAAATCAAAGTTAACACAGGTTATAAATAATCTTTGTAATATTTTATTCTTTACGTATCTATTTGAGAATGTGGTTGAGGTTATTTTTTAAAGTATTTTTTGTTAAAAAATATTAAAATTATATATTTTTTAAAAATTATTTTTGATATCAACACATGAAAATGATCTAAAATCACTAAAAAAAATTAATTCAAAGTAAAAAATAATAACTAATCATTTTTTTTTCAAAAACATTTTTGAAATTTAATATCAAATACCCCTAAAACATATATAAAAAAAAAGTGGCATTTACATAAATTAATGTTTTAAATAAATTCATATGTTTCCAGTGAACCATCTTGCCACGTCACAAACATTCATGTCGTCACTAACGGATATCATGAGACCAAATTCCACGCACTAACCCAAACACAAGGGAGGAGTGGACGTCCAAAATAGTGGTGAAATTATTTTTGAATTTTTTATTAAAATGATATTTTTTATTTAAAAAAAATATTTTTGATATTAGAAAATGATCTAAAAATATTATTTTTTTAAAATTTAAAGTAAATAATAAAAAATATTTTAAAAAAAATTGCATTATTAAACACAATACAACACTTAATTTCTCCATCTAAAATCAGACAATAACCCCATTATCTATCCCAAATCAGGCACTGGTCGCGCTACCAAGCATTTAAAAGTCACATAATTTAATAAACTTCATAAATGAACTTCGAAGTGCATAACATCTACCTTCTCACCTGTTATTTGTGTCTTGGATGTATCATCATGTTGTTGCCATGCGGCTATACTAATGGGTGTTTAGTTCAACTGGTATATATCTCATTTCATTTTTTGAATTTTAAAATTAATAATTATATAATTTTTTTGTGGTCTGAGTATACCGTGAACCTAAGACTACAGGGAAAGTAAACTTCTTAGTTTTAAAATTATATTATTGGTTCACCTACTAGATAATTTATTATAATGTATCTTGTATCAGAAAAGATACAACATTACATGAAATTCATCCAAAAATAAAAATTTCATGACCCATTTAATTCTAAAACCATTTAAATTCATATATCTAAAATCTCCAATTTTCCCACCAACTATTCCTTAAATTATCATTAATATGGCTTTGACATGTTTTGTTTCATATATTAAATCAACTATATGCAAATTTAAAAGTGTTTCTTTGATTCACCTGTTCATATTACTAATGAATTAACAATTTTATCCAATTGTCATCATCTTTATTAAAATAAAAGTTTTCAATTTTACATTCAACCATAATTTACTATTCTACTATTTCTGAATTAGACATAAACTCTCTCTCTCTCTCTTTCTCTCTCTCTCTCTCTTCTATTCTATTATTTATGAATTAGACATAAACTCTCTGTAATACTAATAGTAATAGTAATAGTAATAGTAAATTTAATTATTTTTCTTACTTACTCTTTTGTTAATATTTTTGAGTGTTTTTTCTCTCAAGATAATTTAATAATTCTATTTGTTTTGGCAGTAATAACAATGATAATTTTAGATTTTAAAATTTCAATTTTGCTACTTTTATAATAGGGCGTGGTAAACTGGTAATCTATTTTGCTATATTATATTTTGTATATATAGATATTATATTATTATTTTAGACCAACAAATTTTATTAATTTTTTTTAATCCCAACAATCATTAAAATTGTTTGTTAAGCCCGCAACGTAGTGTGGTCAAGTTTTTTTTTTAATTTTTAATTGAAATGATTTTTTTTCAAGTAATAATTTTTGTTTTTTTTTATCATTTTTTTATTTTTTTATTTGCTCTTTTGTTAATGTTATTAGACTTCTTTCAGTCTTTAATTTAATTTAATTTTTTTGTTATCAACGCAATAATAATATTAATATTAAGAATAATAATCATAATTTGAGTTTTTGTTCTTACTTGCTTTTTTTCTCTCTCGAGGTAGTTTAATAATTGTTATTATTTTGACAGTAATATTGATGATAATTTTAGAAGTTAACACTTCGATGTTACTATTATTATGACATGATATTTTGATTTATTTTGTTATATCAAACTTTACATGTAAAAATATTATATTTTAATCTAATTGATTTTAAAAATTGATTGCTCCGCCCGCAACAAATTGCAAGTGATTATAGTAAAAAACCGATCCATAAATATCTTATGCGAATCTTGGATGAGCATGCCTATAATCATGAATCGCTGAATGCTATAAATTAATAATGGAATATTGAAAAAAGAAAAGGTAAGTTCAGGAAAATTATAATTGTCATATGATTGGACCTATTTTTCAAATTACTTTAACTTTATATTTTTGAAACATTTTTTATATTTAACTTTAATTTATTGATATTAAAAATAAAATAAATTTCACCACCTGAGTAGAAATATTTTTGTAGGTTGTTTTAATTCACTATCATCTATAAATAAATAAACTTTATTTTATATCTTTTTTTTGTGATAAATGATCCCATATCGGAGCAACTCTTGTTTTTTTTTAAGGCCTTGCAAAAATATGTCTCCTAAAATAACAAATAATAATGTTTATGAAACATCTTGGGGACTTAATTGATTCATTGTTTCTCTTTTTGACACTCAATTGAATGCAGACTATAATCTGAGGGCTCTTTTGATAAATCCTTTCCCATCCATTTCCTCCTCCATTCCTAAAGTACCACGTGGCTCTCCCATAACTGCGATTTCTCTGGGGATAAGGTCTTGGCCTGCATACGTGGAGCTATAACATCTAGAAATGACTTCGCAGAAAATCCAACTTGATGGTAAAAAAACATAAATTGACTTAAAAAAATTAAGATGATATTTTTTTTTTAATATTGGCATAATGATATATTGGATTGATTTGGGCTTCCCAGAAAATCCAACAAAACTATTAAATCACGCAATCTGTGTGTTTTTTTTTAAAAAAAAATAATCATTTTTATTTAATGATAGGGTAAAAAAAAGTTTGAAAAAATTGAGCATTAACCAAATCACAAAATGTTTGTTTAAGACTGAGATAACCACCCCATGAAAAAGTCAAAATAAATCATGATGACTCATTCAAATTTAATAAAATATTGAAGGATAACATATGAAAGGTAAAATCCAAAGAAGAGGAAGAAAAAAATAGGTAAAAGAGTTTTTGAAAAATAATAATTACAGTAAGGGTTTTTTCTAATACTTGTAGTAAAGAGTACTAGAATTTTCGCCAATATAGGATCAATTTTGTTAACTTTTTTTTTTAAAAAAAAAAATCGAAGTGTTGTTAATATTTTTCTAGTTGAATAAATTATGTGGATCTTGACCTAAAATGGCTCGTTTGACTTGGAGAGTCTATAGACTCTATACTCTATAAGCAATACATATGAGATGTGAGAATATAATTTGACTAAAAAAAACTCAAAACTATAACATGTTGGATTAACATCAATTAACCTACTAGAATTATAACCTAAATCTTGAAATCATGGTAACCCCATATAAAATAAATTAAAATAAATCATGAGATTCAATATTTAGTTAACTTAATGTTGGGGAATGATATTGAAAAATATCAATTAAAAAAATTAAAAAAAGTAATTTGCATCAACTTATCAAATCCACGACTCACGTTACGAAACTAGGAAAACTCTATAAAAATAATTTAAAATAAAATTTGAATCTTAATTCTCAATCAACCCAACATTCAAGGATAAAATTGAAAATAAAATCAATGAAAAAAAAACACAAGAAAACTTAAGTCAACCAACTAAACCCATGAATCGAGCAATGAGAGTAGGATAAACTCATGGAAAGTAAATTAAAAAAATGACTCAATTCAACCAAAAAAAACTTGTGACCTAGGTTAGAAGGTTAAGATAAATCTATATTAAAATAAATTATGAATCTCAATTATCAATAAACTCATTTTAAACGATAAAATTAATAATACTAAAGAAATAATAATAACACTAGAGTTTACCAAGGTAACTAGCAAAAACTCACGACTCAGAGTTATAATAAAGTCTAATGACTAAAATTCCAAGGATTAAAATGAAGAAGAAGAAAAATGATCCATTCTTCTATGTTTTGTATTTGGAGCTACAAGGTTTTCTCCTTCGTTATTAGCCATATAACCTACACTTCATTGAGGTTTTGATATTTTTTTTCTTCATATTTTCTTCCCCTTTCTTAATATAAAATAATCTTAATTATAAATTAAAAATTGTATTAATATAATTAATTAAATAAATTTAGAAATATTTGTTTAATTTCTAACCAACCAAAGTTAATCATCCAAACTTATGACCTGGATCATTGATTTAATCTGGATCGACAATTTTTTTTAATATTTTTTTATTTAATTGCTTGAAAACAAAAATAAATGCTCACAAAATCAGAATCAACTAAATATCAAAATAAAGTTGATTATTTTGATAAATCATTGATTATTTTGATGGTTAAAATAAAGGTCAATCAAAATTCTCTCCCTACCACATTAATTTTATGACTTTGTCTCTCCTACATCAAACCAAAAATTGAGAATTAAAGAAATAGAGTTTTGTATCACAATTGAGTCTTTACAATATTTAGGGTTATCATTTTAGAAGTAAAAAGATCAAATTGTAGTTTTGTTCTTATTTTCAAAACTTCCACCTTTTTTTTCTCTTGTTTTGCACTTCAACCCTATTTGTTTCATTTTTTTATCCTTAACTATTTTTAATAAATTAGCCATGAATCTTGGATGTCTATTGATGATTGAAGATCAAGTTGAATAAAATAAATACATTCTAAATTGCTATAGAAAAAAATATTTTATATTTTCTATGAACAATTATAATTATATTTAAAGACAACTTATTTTATAACTTGTCAATGAAACTCACAAGTGTTATTCATATATTCATATCAATTATCTCGTACTAAAATTTCCTCTACTCATCCAAGTTTTTGTGATGTTTTTGATTTACTTTATAAATTATTTATATTCTGAGCAATAACTTTTTTATTTTTTATTTTCTCAAGCACACTTTATATTATTATAATTATTACCCATGGACTAAATTATCAATACCGTTTTTTATTATCAAATAATATAATTTAAATTTATATATTAATAATTAAAATGTCACAACCAATTAAAAGAAAAGGTATAAATAAATTTTTAATTCTAATTATATACCTGCATAGTAAAAAAATAGAAATCTGTTTACATGTTTTTGCTTCTCATAATTCAGTTTCAAATCCTAAGGATTTATGTTAATCTTTGTTGATTTCTAAGCTCTAACCCATACTCATTGATTGAGCCCAGTAACTGAAAGCCCATCAATATCCCTACCCTTGGCCTCTCTCTCTTTCGACCTTCCCTATCCTCTCCCTCAGAGTCCTCCATTTCCAATCTCCATTTCCTCTTTCAAGCTCTCTTAACATCTAAAACCCTAAGACCTAAAACCCCACTAAAACTTTCTCACTATAATGGCTTCAATTAGCTTCAACAATAACTTCTTTGATAACTGGTTCAATAAACCTCCAAATCCTCTCCCTTCCATCAACCTTCTCTCTTTAATCTCCCTCAACAGCAGCAGCAAAACCCCCAATTTCTCTTCTCTTTCAGTCTCAAACCCATTCAAGAAGCCCAAAAAACCAGACCCGGATCCGACCCAACAACAGCCCGGTTACTACAAACAAATGCTTGACCAGTACTTCTGGGAATGTGAAAACCTACCTGATTACCGTCACACCCCAGAAGTGGAAAAGATCTTAAACGAAGACCCGATTTTTGAAAAGAAAGAAAACCCGACCCCAGAAGAAATTGAGGAGAACGAGAGATGGTGGGCTGAGTTTCGGGCTAGCCCGGTTGTTAAGTTTTTGACACGAGCTCATCAAATTGCTGACAAAATTAATGAGATGGAAGTGAATGCAAATTCGATTCCGTATAGATGGGAAGATAGGAAATTTTGGCAGGCATTGCCGCATGTAACTGGGCTGGACGGCAGGCCAATGCCGCGGAAGGCGATAATCACAAAGAAAGAGAGTGATGATAAGTTTTGGGATTTTGCCAGACAGTTTTTTTTTGGGCTCTGGGGTTTTAGACAAAGACCTTATCCGCCTGGCCGGCCCATTGATGTTGCTCAAGCTATTGGGTTTAAGCGCCTCGAGAAGAGATACTATGACTGTAAGTTGGGATTTAATCTGTTTGTAATATGATGTTTTTTTTTGCTGGTTAATGTTTGATGCAGTGATTATGTGTTGTTGGTAATCTTGTGCTTTGTTATTGTAGTTATTATGAAGACTGGTGGGTGGTACTATAAGGATCGCTTGGGACGAACACGAGGGCCAATGGAGCTGATTCAGCTGAAAACGGCTTGGGGTGGTGGGATAATTGACAAGGACACTTTTATATGGGGTGATGACATGGATGAATGGGCACCGATACATATGATTTACGGCATGGAGCGTGCAATCGCCACTTGGGAAGGTCTGTCGTCTGTCTTGTTTGGATTTTGCTTATGCTATTGTTAATTTTAGAGTGCATTGCTTACAAGAAAGGAAATTTGAATTCAAATACTTTATTTTAGTGTTTGCAAGCAGTAATGAGTAGCCGGTAACTTGCTACTTACTTAGAGACTATGAATTAATTGCTTACCCACATAAAAAGCTGAGTGAAATGTTTGATGGATATGATTTAGATGTGGAATCATGTACGATTGCCCTCGTTTAAATTATATCCCTAACTGTAAAATGGCTGTCGAAGGATAGGAATGAAGGTGCTCAATGTATGATGGAATTTCAAGATATCTGTCAACATTTTCTTGGTGTATGTGATGGTTTTTTACTTAGAGTGCAAAATTATAGGGAGTTAGAGACCAGCTTCCTTTCTGTGGAAATTTGAGGAGATAAAATTTGGAGGCTGGAATGAAGCTCTTTCTGTATAATTTTAACTACTAGTTGGAATGTGGCAATTGAAAATGACTACTAACTATTACCTTATGCACAATGTCAGCCATCAAAAGCAGATGTCTTCATACACGTTATTAGCCTGTTGATTTATTTTGTCATTGCCTTTTAACTTTGATCTTGCAAGCAATGAATTAGCTCTTAGCATATGTTTTGGTTATCTCAGTCAGACTTGGTGCTGCGGCAACGGTTTTCCTTCACAAATTACAGAAAGGCATACCTCCATGGGTTCCTCTGAAGGGGCGTGAACAGAAAACCTATAAGCAGATGCAGCAAGAAGCTGTAGAAAGCAAGAAACGTGACTTAGCTGTTTTGGAAGCTAACGGTGGTATTTGGCCAGGAGTTAGAATTCCCAGCCATGCTCTTTTTCTTTGGGCCAGTGGCCCTGAATTGACAAATATTTTGGAACAGGACCATATGCCAAACATATTTATTCCAAAAGATCTCAGGTACTATTGCACTTGCATTTTATGCTTGATGATGGAATTGTTCCTTTTAAATTTAAGAGCAAGGATGTGTTGATGCTTCTCAAATATTTTACATGCTAGCTTGTAACTTGTGATTTGCGTAATTGTAAAACACTGTAGGGCAGTGTGAAAATGAGTATGAATGCTACACATCTGATATAAGTAAATGAATGGATTAAATTTACATCCCCATTGTCATTCAAAGTCTAAATGCCTTTTAAGTTGCATAGTGATTTGAAGGCCTCATAGGGGTCTGTCTGCTTAGCAAAAAAATTAAATGAACATTAGGTTGTGCAAGTATGCGCACCCTTATTGGCTATGGGTCCATTATAGGCTTGTTAGTTCTTTCTGAATTTGAGCTAGTCAAAGAATTTTTCATAATCCCACAAACTTTTTCGATTAATGTTAGTCATTCTTGTACATTTTCATTTCATCGTTATTTCACTTTTCCTAAAAAAGCTAGGAACTTTATCTTTCGACACATGGCATCATAAACTGTTAAAACATAAGATGGCGCTCAAATGAAATACTTATGTAGATGTCTTTATTTTAGTTTGAGACTATTTAATGCATCGAATGTCTGTCTCAATCATTTTCAGCATTGGTTGCTTTTGTGTTTCAGGCTTCAATTGGCGAAAGTTATCCCTGGCTTAAGGCCATGGGAGGTTCTAAGCGTTGAACAAGCGATGGATCAAATAACATATGGTGGACAGTGGTATCGGGAACCTCTTGGTTCATACACGACAGGGCCTCCATACATCAGACATTGGAACAAGGATGTTAAGGTACGGTTGTGTCTTTCTTCTAGTTTTCATTTCATTTTTTTTTCCTTGCTGGAGGCTGGCCTTCCAACTGGATTGTGGAAATAAAATACTGCTGGAAGACAATTTTGGCTGCTGAAACTGAAATTACCGGAAAGGTTTTCACCGCGCAGTCTTTGCATGTTGATTACAATTCTTGCTAGGTCCTCTTCTACTACCTTGTCTCTGTCGTTCGCCAGGTTAATTCTTATGCCTTTGTTCACTTATTATGCATGCAGAGAATACTTCAGATTTTCTATACTCTTAGTACCCGGGTTTACAGCAAACTACAGCGAACAATTCCTGGTGTTGATACCATAATGGAGAAAGTCCATGCTGATTCTGCCTCTAGGAGTGCTAGACGCAAGCAGAAGAGGGAGGAGCAATTGAAGGCTGAGCAGGACGAAGCCTTATATGGTCGAGGTAGGACTAATTCATAGCAAACCAAGTAAGAAGTTTGATCGAGCATGCAATTTAGAGCGTGTGCTCTTGTATTGGACGTTAACAGATGCTTATTTTTGTCAAAAAGTTTGTGATCTAAGGGGACAGATAGCAGTGTTTATTTCAATGAACTTGCAACCCGTGGCTGAGAGGAGTGAGCGAGCAGGCGAGGAAATTCTCGTTGCCTTTGCCGTCTTTTTAGTTGAGAATTTTGTGGGGAGGGGAGAAAGGGCGTCGTTTATATTCCGCAGATCAATGGATCAACAAAAAGTGTTCTTCCACAATGGGTTTCTTCTCATTAACAATGCTGCCATGGTTAAAAACATACAGATCTAAATGAAACCTGGGCTAGGCTTTAGATTGACAAGCTCTGAGGTCATCAGGTTGATTCGATTTGACGAGCGGCGCTGGATTTTACAGCTATGGCAATAAAACAGTTGACGTCATGGTGGATGAAAGCAAAGAAAATCAGATGAAGCCAAGAAAGTAATCTGAATTCTTCATGTTTAGCAAACCAAATAATTCAGCTGATAAAAATATATTAGAGTTTACTCAATTCTCCAGTGATTTAATTGAAAGTTCCATAATTTTTTCCCTTATAGCCTATAATTTTACTTAAATGAAAAGGAAAAAAAATTCCAACTCCAATTTTAAAAAATTATAATCAACTCATTTCTTTCTCAATCCTTTGATGGATCGAATAATGTTTTAAGGCCCATTCACTGTCATTCAACCAATCAAGGGCGCTGCCTTCAAAATTTCTCCTCCCTTCCCACCTTACCCACCCTAAGAAACATGCAATTTAGCATCCTCGTATTAAAAAAACTGAGATGAAATAATATTATTTTTGTCTTGATTTTAATTATGGCTCGTTCTGAAAATTCTAACAGCAAAGTTTTGGTACTATTCTGGCTCAAAATCATAATATTTTTTTTATTTTAAAATATTTTACTATCTAATATTTTGGAATTTTAGATATATTTCTAATTTTGAGATTATATTTGTTTGATTTTGTGTTTGTATTATATAATTTAAAGTTAATTTATCTTGAATTTAAATTATACTTGTTAAATTTATATTTTAATTTTATATTTATATAATTAATTAATTATATATAAACAATATAACTTTAATATAGCATGACAAAATACTCCAAAACCAAAATATTCTATTTCAATAAAAAAAAAACTACAACGACAACGTATTGACAACTTGAGTGCGATGCGACCTGGATATCTTAACAATGCGAAAACCTGAGCCGAATGCATGGGGATTCCCCACCGGCCACCGGCCACCGACCTTGCACAGAAATAATAAAAGTAACCACCTCGTAAGGCTCCAAAGAAGTGCCACATGGTGGCTATCAATTGGGTTTTACACTTTTACTTGCTCCCTCAGACAACAGCTATGAAGTACGTGTAAGAGGATCATAGCTTCTTTACTGAACAGCTCTTTGGACGAGGACATTTGTCCCCCCAAAGCCTGTGCATAAATTCTAGCCTGTTTGGACTTTGTATTGCATCTGAAAGTGAGTAGGGGTAACAATTAATCCAAGAAAAGGAAAATCATGGCAGATGGCGTGACAAAAGCTGAAAGCTTGTTGCATCTTAAAGAAGAAGAAGATGGTGTTAAGAAAGGCAATCTTCGAGAAAGCGGAGAAGATGGGCCAAGTGGGTCATTACTGAACCATATCTTCTCAAACCTGGTCTCTAATGGGGAGGCTGATCATGAAGGAAAAGGAGGTAAGGAAGAGGACGAGGAGAAGGGAGGTGGACTGCTCGACAATATCATATCCAACTTGGTTTCTCGCTCGAGTAAAAAAGAAGGTGAAAAAGAACAACATGAAGTTTTCCAAGCTAGCGATGGCGGAGGAACAACTGAAGATCAAGCACAGAAGAAACAGAAGGTAGCAGTAGTCGATGAAGAAAGTGAAAAGGTGAGGGCTGAAGAGGACGGTGGCGGCGGTATCATTGATCGCATCGTTTCCCACTTTCCTACTTCTCTTCCAGATGCTGCTGCTCCATCAACTGACGAAGCCTCCATTCTTATTCACTCCATCATCCATGATTAAGGGGAGTAAGCTTGTAAAAATTCTGGGTTTGTAAATTTGAACGCAGAGGGGATCTGTCACTTTGTATTTCCTAGTGGTTTTTCGTTCTTTAGATGCTTTTCTCACTGTATAACGTGTTTCCTGCTAATTCAACGCATAAAAACTAGAATTCCGATGTTCAAAACTACAGAGGCTGCTCGCATTTGATCCTTCTTTTTTTTCTTTTTCGCCTTTTGAATGAAAAATTGAAGTAACTTAGAAAAGGGATGCTTTTTTATGAGAAATTATTCACACATTTACATGATTTATCTTAAAGCTTTGATGATAAATAAATCTTCCACCTCCTTTTATAATAGATCTCTTGTTACAGAGAAAGAATCTATTTTTACCCATAAAAAAAATACTTCTTGTTGCAGAACCGGGAATATCAACCCACAAGCATTGTTTCTCGAGGGCAAGACACCGATTCCTTTATTGATAGCAAGTTGGGATGTGGAAGATGGGTGAAGCTGCCGATGATTTCGAAGCCTGAGTGATTTCTAGCCTGATTACTCCGACATGGAAACTCTCCGGCATCCTTAGCCTCCTTTTGGTATCTTGATGGGTTGCATGTTTTTAAACTGACTAAATTTATAAAATTGTTTGGTTTTCATTGTTTATTCTGTTTTTTTATTTGAAATTACAGTAAGATTTTGGGGTTTGAGAAAAACTTGATTTGTTTTTTTTGTTAAAAAAAATCCAAACCTTAACTTTAAAAACCATCTAAACATGTATTTAGACATGTTTGACATTGTGATATAACTATATTTTTAAAAAAACTGCTTTGAATTATTATTTTTTAAATATTTTTATAAAATTGTACATCAATCACACATGCCATGGAAGTTAATAAAAATGGTTACTTATGATGTTTTAAACTTCAAATATATATATATATATATTTGGGCCCACATAAAATGGGCCTTGGGCTCAAAACCCAAGTTGAGCCCATTTTTATAGGTCAAATCTTTGAGCCGAGTCTAGAAGTATTTGAGTCAAAGCACAATTCATAGACCCGTGATAAATTGTGAGTTTTCAAGTGTTTTTGAGCTTATGCTTAACAAAAAAATGTTTTGAGAACTACAAACAAATCCTTATTCATCGATTATCTCAAATATTTTTAGGAATTTCACCATTAGGGTAGTAATGGAAACAACTTAAAGCAAGGTAAGACAAATTAGTTTTGATATCAAAATCAATGACATAACACATAACAAGATGGTTTCAATGCCGATAAGAATGATCAATTTCAATATAATTGCTCTTTTGATTTAGCATATCAAAACTTCGATTGTAGAAAGAAACTCTTGTGAATATGTTAATTCACTGACATTTTTTTTAACTAAATTGTAAAGTATGGTATTTTAATTTTTAATTAGATTTTACTATGTGTTTTGACAATTTAAAAATCACCAAATGAAAATTAACTGAATCTAATTTTACTTTAATTTTTTAAAAAATATTAATGGTATATTTGATCCCTTTACTCTTTTTCTTGATATTGTTTTCTTGTTCATTTACTCTCATTTTTAATTTACATTAGGTTATTTCCATGCTAAGTTATAGGTTTGATTAAAGTTTTTAAAAATATATTTTTTTCAAGGCATGACAAACACTTTGGCATTATCGTAAACAAATCTACGAGGTCGAGTTTAAAAATCTTAACTTGAATTTGTGTTTCTTAAGAGTATCTTTTGTTTCATAGCACACTAAAAAAATAGACACTTGCAAAACTAATAATTAACATGATATAATGATGTTTTGTAAATTGCAAATACTATTTTTCTAAATCCATTATAATGTTAAATGAAATATCAAAATAAAATATCATAAAAGTGAGATAACCCAATAAAAAAACAAATCTAATATAAAAGGATATACTATTTTTTTAAAAAAAAAACAAAAATAAAAAAATCAATGAAAAAACACTCAAAAGACTTGTACAGACATGATGAAGATAGGGTTTTCACTATGAATTGCTACGGTGAAAACACCACATGCTTTAGTGTATTTTACAAATATTAAAAAATAACATTGAAAAAATTATTTAAGAAAAAAACTCAAGTTAACTAGGTTAACTCGTCAAACCCGTGTTCCATTTCATGAGATTGAAATAACACAAGAAAAAAATATATATTCAAGGATAAAATTAAAAATAAAATATTGATCGGAAAAAGGTCAAGGAAGAAAAAAAAAAGCACTTGTGCAAATAAAATCAAAATAGTGTTTTTACTGTGGATTGCTATTATGAAACCCCCACATGTTTTGGGGGTATTGCACTAGTTAATTAACTCGTGCTTCATCGCAGACCCATTTTTTTAAAACATAAAAAAATATTAAGTGTACAATTTTTTTTTGATAATATTATTAAACCTCACCAAGTCATTTAATTTTGAAACCTTGTTACTCAATTTTTTTGTCTAACTCGAGAATCCAATAAACCTGGTGAGTGTTAACTCAACTTAAAATGATTTATTTCATGGGCTTAAATGCCAAATTAATGATTGAAAAAAAAAACATGACTTCATTTTTTTTTAAATCAAGATGATAACATTTTTTTGAAAAAATATTGAAACAATGACAAATTGGATTGACTTCGATCGCTCCTCAAACCAAGTCATGAATTCTATTTGGTTCAAGAAATTTACGTATAAAATATTTTTATGGTAAAAATAGATGCTCTCAAAATTGAACATTAAACTAAAAATAGAGATTTATTTAAGACAATTATCATTATATAAAGTAAGTAGAGTCAATCATATTGTCTATTTCTCAACTAATTTAATATTGAAAAAAAAATCAAAGATACATAAATTAAAAACAATTAAAGTACAAAAAACATATTTGATCGGTGGACAAACTCGTCAAACTTGTAAGTCAGGTAACCACTCAAACACATTAGATTATATTTTTTTTCAAAACTATTTTTTATTTTAATATATGATAATAAAAATAGACGATTGTAAAATCAATCTTATACTGAGATGTTTTTTAGAGACCATGATAAGCTCATAAAAGGTTAAATAAAACAAATTATGAAATTAAATTCCGAATTAAACCAATATCTATAGATAAAATAAAATAAAAAACTTCTTTTTTTTCAATCCCACAAACTAGGTTAACTAGCTAAACCTGAGAACACTTTATAAAATTTAATAACATGACTTTTCTTTGAATTTATTTTTAACTATATTAGTAAAAAATAAACGATAAAAATCAAGTTCAATGAAAGTAAAATAAAAAAACACCTCACCACACCTCTAAACCAGGGCAAGTTGGTTATTTTGGCAAACCCGTAAACTATGTTAATCTTAGTAAATGGAAAAATAAAAAGAAATAAATTATAAATTCAAACTCTTAACCATACCAATATCAAAAGATAAAATCAACAAAAATACTTGAAAAAAATCATAACAAAAAATAAAACACACATACACCATGGATTACTATTGTAATCCATGATGCAATAGGTGCTAGTGAACAATGGTTTCTTCACGCCCTTTTAGTTTTGTTACTTTATAAAGTGTAATAACATAGTTTTGAGAAGAAAATAAACTATAATAAAGTTAAGTTCAATTAAAAAAATAAACCACTAAACCTATAATCTGATGCAACCTAGGTTATAGTTTTGAGAAGAAAATAAACTATAATAAAGTTAAGTTCAATTAAAAAAAACAACCCACTAAACCTATAATCTGATGCAACCTAGGTTAGCTTGATGAACTCGCAAACCACATTATTCTCATATGAAGACATAACATAAAATAAAAAATTATAAAATCAAATTCTCAATCACCCCAATATTAAAAGATAAAATTAAAAAAAATAATGAATTTTTGTTTCTCTAAAAAGCATACCACTTTGGATTGCTAATATGAGTGGAAAATGGATGCGCCACACCTTTTAATTTTGTTAATTTATAATGTTTAATAACATAATTTTTATCTAAAATATTTTTTAACTATACGAGAAAAAAACATAAACTATAAAATAGTCAATTTCAATTTGTTTTTTAAAAATACATCTCACCAAACTTGTAAACTAAGGAAACACAAGTTACCTTAGCAAACCCGCAAATCACATAAACCTTTTAAAAAGATAAAATAAAATAGAACAAATTACAAAGTTAAATTCTTAACCACCTTGATATTAAAACAAAAATAATTTTTTTTGAAAAAATAACTCATAACAAATAAAAAAACAAAAGGAAAGGAAAAGGAAAAAAGTAAACTATATGTTGATAGAACATAAAAAGGCCAAGAAAATGCCTCATGTTTTAGCCTTTTGTTAATGTTAATTGTTAAAACTAAACATGGAGAAACACTGTAACAAGTCATATAGAGCTATAATACTTTCTTCACATCCTAAAGTTTTTGTTAATAATAATAATAATACAATGGTTTACATAAAAAAATTACCTTGAGTAGAGGTACAAGATGCATTAAAAAAAAGATTACATATATGTAGAAGGATGAAATACAACATTAATCTATTTTTTCTATTTAATATTTTATATTGGTTTTCACTTCAATTTATTTAGTGTTTGATGCAATGAATTCTAGCTATCTAAGAATTAAGAGAGAATGCATAAAAGATGAGGGATTGAAAAAGAAGGATTATATATTTCCATAATTTGATAAAAACATATAAGAAAGTGAAGAGAAGTTAGACGAACTTCTTAAATCTTATTTATTTTATTTTTAAAATTAGTATAAAAAAGATTATCAAAATAGCATAGTTGAAAAAAGAATTATGGAAATAATATAATTTATACATGTTGTGATTGAAAATGACAATATTAATATCTTGTTGGTATTCTAAATGATAACATCTTATAAAAAAAATATTAAATGAGTAAGAGAGAAGATAAAGAAAAGAGAGAGAGAGAGAAAGACTACTAAGGCAAAAAAAAAAAAAACTTTGATTATGACACCATAATTACCATTAAAAGGATCTCGATGAGATCAATCCAATGCTATTAAATAAGATTACCAATATCTACTCAATTATATCATAGTTGTTGCCCAAATGTGACAAGTAGCTTACTTGCCTTGGGCTGCAAATATGATCTACTCGGGTAACCATTGATGACCTTTATTGATATTGTTGAATTTGTCTTGTGGAGATTTTTCTAATGGTAATGATGGTGATATAATCAGGGCATCAATGTGTATCAAATATGTTCTTCTTTTTCTTCTGTTTCTCTTCACAATGAGGAAAGAGAAAGAAAAGAATAAAGAAGAAAAAACACTTAGAGATATATCAAAACTCCAATTATAACATCACTAATACCATAACAAATCTTGATGAGATGAATCAAACAACACTAGAAAAGGTCATCAATGGTGGCTAAGTATGCCATATTTATTATCAAATACAAGTGAGCCACCCACGACCTTTGAGACACAAATATGACACACTAATCCAATATCGGTGACCTTATTATATGTCATTGGCTTTATCTTTTTAAGATTTTTTGTATGGTGATTGTGGTGTTATAATCAAAGTTTTTATGTGCCTTTAAGTTCTTTTCTTTTCTCTCTCCCATTTTATATTTTTGTTTGACAATGCACTATTCTAACTCATGATAAGATATAAATATCACTTTTTTCAATAATGATTTGTAAATATTATACAATTTTACCAATTATTTTTTATGTTGTTTTTTTTCAACAATTTTATATCAATGTTCTAACAAGAAAAAACAATAGCCAATATTTTCTCTTCAATGATTTTTATTCATTTCATTTTAAATAAATTGATTATCATCCTCCCATTCATTTGTATTTTTTCATGATTTCAACTTGGATGAACATACTCTTATAATTATAAAATTCATATTTTTTTCTTAGGTTAATTAAGGGCTTACTCTAATCTAAATTAAAGAAAACAATAGAGACATAAAAAGATAAGGGGTTGAAAATAAGTTTTGTTCAAAACGACATCCTTTTAATTCTCTTTAAGGATCAACTCGGGTTAACTAAACTTGAAAGTAACCTCACTTGAGCTTACTTTAGATCAGGTTTTATAACTATGACCATTCTTATCTTCCGTATACAACTAAATGGACAATAAATCATTCATATGACATCCTTAATCTTAATCCATCCTTTAGTATATGGTTTAAATAAATCATTATTTATAGGTGTTGATTTATTAATCACTAGAACATTGTTCCACATTGTGTTGTTAGTCATATAATTTTTTAATGTAAAAATATCCCAATATTTATAATATATTTTCTATTGCTTGTTATTAATCACAAACTTGAAATATGACATATTTGATGATATATTTTTAAATACTGATATGACAACACATTAGATGATATATTTTTTAAAATATCTAGAAGAGATATATTGAGTCAACCAAGATATCAAATCGACGACCATGTCATAAAAATGTGATAAACCTAAAAAAAAAATACAGATACCAATTTCTAATCAATGTAATATTTTAGGAAACAATTAAAAAAATCATAAAATTAAATAGGAAAAAAACAATCGAGTTAACCTAGGTTGATCTACCAACAGGTAATGAGAACGAGATGACCATATAGAAAACAAAATAATAATAATTACAAAGCTCATTTTCCAACATATCTAACATTCAATATTAAAATTGAAAACAAAAACTATATTCATGAGATAGAATAACTTCACAAAGAAAATTAAAAAAAAAATACAAAGTCTAATTCCCAAGCAATGTAGTAATGAAAGATGAATTTAAAGAAACAACTAAATATAAAATAATATTGAGTTATTGAAGAGTGAAATTAAAAATAATCATTTAAAAAAAGATTAAATAATAAATTGAGTCAACCTACTAAACCCACGATAGAGCCTATTAGATTAGGATAACTTCATATAAAGCAAATAAAAAAATTACAAAACCTAATTAAAAAATATTTAATTAAAAAGACAAAACAATAAACACAGTTAGCTTAGGTCAACATGCAAAGCTTGCAACCTAAGGGATAAGATTATGACAATCACATAGAAAGCAAATAAAAAAAAAAAAATTCAAAGCCTAAATTCTAATCTAAATAATATTTCAGGATAAAATAAAAATATCAATTAGAAAAAAAAGTAATTAACTTGAATCAAGTGATGGTAACCTGTTAAACCCACAACTTAAATCACGTGATTGAATAACTTCTTAATAAAAAATATAAATAAAATTAGAAAGTCACATTTCCATCAAATTTAGTATTGAAGTTTGGAATAGAAAAACAAATTTAATCTATGAGACCAGTATATAATTTAACATAAAAAACTACAAACTAAAATTTTAAATAAATTTTAATATTAAATTATAAAAATAAAAAAAAACAAAAAAATTGAATTATTCGAGTGTAGAATTAAAAAAAAAACGAAAACAAACATCGTCTAATATATTAAATGTTTTTTTATTTAATTAAAAACTGACATGGGCCAATGTATAAAATAGTAGGGCTACGATAACAGTCCAATAAACAGGGCCCAATAGAAATACGCCAACCCTATCCGGACAAATTCGGATTAAATTACTAGTAGCAACCCTTTAAAAAGGTACAAGTAGGGTTTTTGCATCTCTCAAAGCGCAGCAGAACGTAGGCGCAGCCCAGCAGTCAACAACCTCTTGAGCTATACACTTGCAAAATGGTCAGCTTTTTTAGCATCTTGAACTCGGATCTTCCTTATGTTTTCATAATTTCATCAATCTTCTTCTTGTTGTTTCTATATCTTGCACTGGTTTTATTGATCTTTCTTCTTTTGTGATGCATTACAGGCTAGAGGGTTGAAGAAACACTTGAAAAGGCTTAATGCTCCAAAACATTGGATGCTTGATAAACTTGGTGGCGCTTTTGTATGTTTACAATTTCTTACGATTCCTTTGCTGCACTGTAAATGGTTTCCCTGTTGCTTGGTGCTGTTTCTCCTCGAGTGAAATTTGTTTGGTTTTGTGTCGTGTAGGCCCCCAAGCCCTCATCTGGACCCCACAAGTCTAGGGAATGCCTGCCTTTGATTCTCATTCTGCGAAACAGGCTCAAGTATGCTTTGACATACCGTGAAGTGATTGCTATCTTGATGCAGAGACATGTTCTTGTTGATGGGAAGGTCAGGACAGATAAAACATACCCATCTGGTTTCATGGGTATGTGCATCCTGTCTTTGCTCTTTCAAGTCTTATGTGTTATTTTTTTCTTCTAATTATGTCATTGCTCTACAAGTTCTATGATTTTGTTTTCTTCGTGGATCGTCAAAATGGGAGTGGGGTTTTAATGTTTAATCCTTGGGGTTGTCTCGGGATATTTAAGTGGTAGTATTTATCAATAATATCTTTGGCTGAAATGAGTGATTGGGCTTTATTTTTTGTTTTTTTTGGTGGTGTCCATGTGTTATTAAGAGATTTAGTGCCGCAAAGTAGTCTTTGGCAAAAGATAATTTTGTGTGATATAGGCTATAAGAGTAATAAACCCTTGCCTGCTAACTTTTAGTTAATGCTTGTTTCAAGTGGTCATTGCGTGTGATAGGTTGCGAGAGCTCGATCGTGGTGGTCTTTTGTTTTATCCAGATTTCTTTTCGTGCTTGATTTGAAATGTTTTTTTGTTTGATTGATTATACAATAGTGTCCCGTACTGACCTATTTCACTTATATAATAATTTCCTATTTCCCCCCTCAAATTCTGTTTTTTCTCAACTGTGTTTCTTGCGTTGTTTTGCTTTCTGTTACAGATGTTGTGTCAATCCCAAAGACAAATGAGAGCTTTCGTCTTCTCTATGACACCAAGGGCCGCTTCCGCCTCCACTCCCTCAGAGATGATGAGGCTAAGGTGTGATACTTTTGTCTCTGTTTTTTTTTGCTTTGATTCATGATATTTTTGTTTTTCTGGACCATGCACTAATTTTGATTGATCAATGAATTTTATTTCTTGCATTTTCATGTCTGTGTGGTATTGATTTTGTTCTGTTTAATTCTAATGCAGTTCAAGCTTTGCAAAGTGAGGTCGATTCAGTTTGGCCAGAAAGGAATTCCTTATCTGAACACCTATGATGGGCGCACCATCCGCTACCCAGATCCCCTCATTAAGGCCAATGACACCATCAAGCTGGATCTAGAGAGCAACAAGATAATTGACTTCATCAAGTTTGATGTGGGAAATGTTGTCATGGTCACCGGAGGAAGGAATAGGGGCCGGGTTGGAGTTATCAAGAACAGGGAGAAGCATAAGGGAAGCTTTGAGACAATCCACGTTCAGGATTCCACTGGCCATGAGTTTGCCACTCGCCTGTGCAATGTTTTCACTATTGGAAAGGGCACCAAGCCATGGATTTCTCTTCCCAAGGGCAAGGGTATTAAATTGTCCATCATCGAGGAGGCTAAAAAGAGGCTTGCTGCATCGCAGGCTGCTGCATGAAGTTCTTGATTTTTCCTTGGCATTTTATGGCGAGTTATGTTTTGCTAATGATAGAATGAATGTTGCGTTTGCATAATGTAGTGCACATTTTTGAACAACGTTTGCTTTTACATTTCAATTTTACTTCTGGGACATTTATAGTAGCATGCATGAAATTTTCTTTAGCATTAAGAACTCTCATTATGAGGAATCTGTTTTTGCCTGCTTGTGTCAGCTAAAACTTGGGCATAATTTTATTATGCTGTGAGAAGTATCTTATAATTTATTTATTTGTTTTTGGATGGTCAAGAGGTTTGCTCTAGTGGGTGCTTGGAAATTAGTACCCGTTAGAGATGCATTTGAAACTCGATCAAAGTGGTCCCTCGTTCAATTTGTCATTACCAGGGATGCAGGACTGCGAGTTTCATCTTGATTACCTTGCTGGTATCCGTGCTGACAGCATGAAGGTGATAAGAACCCTGAAGCAATTTCTGTGAATTTCTTCAAGCTGGCTCACACTTCACACAACCATTTTCAGGCTCTGAGCCGTCAATTTGACTCTGAACATTTGGCCAGAAAGGAATTCCTTATAGAAAATAAAAATAAAGTGGGAGGTTTTTGATTGATGGTTGTGGAAGAAGGGTAATGTTTCAAAATATTAAATGCTTTTGAAGGTTGCATAACATGTTTTAGTTATATCTATATCCACAGTGACTTCTGAATCAACTTTTAGCACAGACACTCGTATACTCGACCAATTCCAAAGTTTTTTTTAATCTCCAACAACTGTTCAAACACTTATTTGTTGTCAAAATTGGTTGCATCATGGATCAATCCCAATCGACATTACAACCTTGATGAATGTTTATGAAAAATATGAAAATCTTGAATCATATTATTTTTCTTATAAACTTGTATTTTTATTTTATGATTTATTAATGAACTTATTTTCAATCTAACATTTCTATTTATTTTTTTAGAATTCGGTGGAAAGTTAAATCTAGTAACGGATGATAATTAGTTCAAAATCGGGTGTATCTTGAAGTTTTTTTTTTATGTTAATGTTGCTTGTTGTTTATTTTGAAGCCCTTTAAAGGCAATATTCTGTAATTTAAATTTTAACTTGTTCACTTGTGTAACCTTAATTTTTTTGCCTCATGCTAAATTAAACAAAACAAAAGTATTAGAAAGTTAAAAAAACTTAATAAATACTATATTAACATTAACAGTTTAATACATTAATATTTGTATTAGTGGCAAAAAAAATTAAATATATTTTGCGATCTTATAAGAAAATCATTGTTTTTTTATATTAATTGTAAGCACATCAAAAAGCCTATTAGATGGCCTATATAAAAGCTCAAAAAATAAATTCGGTTTTTCCAAGTTTTTAATAATAAAAATTGAACCGAACTGAAAATGATCGGTTTTTACTTAGATTTGGTTCAATTTTTTATTTTTAAAAAATTCCGTTTAATTTTTTATTTTTTATAAAAACCGAAATAAGCGAATTCACTCATTAAAGCTTCAGTTATTAAAGCGTTGCTTTCGATTCAAAGTCAAAGAGTGTTGCATACTTACCTAACCCTATATAGAAGACAAATAAACTTCTTCCCTGATACGAAAGCCTTGGATAGTATGGATAGGGTAAACCATAAACTGCCATAAAGGAATCCATATCTTTCCTATCGGCTATCATAATCATTTCCTTATAATATGCATCAGATGATTTAATAAATGGCCAGCTTGATAATTTCGTTCCTTCCTACCAAATTAAACTTGATGTGCCAGCCATTGTTAACCGAGTTCTGATGCATATTTACTGGTCTTTTGTCTTAGCTTGTCACCTCTTGACATGCAACTCAATTATGCCCACTACTCTGTTTTTTTATCATCAATAACCAAAGAAATATAGACGTGATGAACCCTTCATTGTATTATATGCTGCTAGAAATGACATGAAAGACATGTTAGAAAATAATATAAGTTATATCTTGGGATCTCACCCAATAGTTTAAACATCTTAGAGTCTTAACTAATAGTTTAATGTTTTAGATGAGATAATTTCTGCATATGGATTCACTACAAAAATGTTCATGTCCTATATGCTTGCTAGAAATGTTACCTTTCACTGATGGATTGAATCAATTTAATCATATAAAGGAGTGAAGAGCTTGACCCTTCCAATGAATGTAACATTTCACACTCACATCGAGAGGGAGAGAGGGAGATCGATGGATGTCAATCAAGAAAATGATAAACCTCATGTTGTTTGCATACCATTCCCAGCTCAGGGTCACATAACTCCAATGCTAAAGCTAGCAAAACTCTTACACTGTAAAGACTTCCACATAACTATTAGAACGACCATAGCCATATTAGAACGACTATAGTTTCTTCTCCCTTTATTTCTACCACCACGGGCACCGCCACCACTGTTTCTGCCACCACAGTTTTGTTGAAGATCATGGATATCAAGGCTGCAGCAGATTGAAGATTAGAGCATGGAGTCCTATTTGAATTCTAGTATTAATGTTTAGTTCAGTATTGAATTAGCTGTAGGGAATTTTATCTATTTCAGATCATGTTGATCATGCTTTCTAGCTTAGGTGCAATTTGAATTCTAGGACTTATCTAGTACAAGAAGAAGTTGTAATCAACTATACCTCTTGTAAACATTTCATTTTTGTTATAAATAAAGAAAAGGGATGGCAGTAACCTAACCTCAATTCTGCCTAGTTGAAATCAAAATTCTGTTCTTGCTTGTTCTTAAAATCTGGGCAAGTGTTCTTGGTGTTCTTCATTTCTGGTCAATTCCAGAAATTGATTTGAATAGTGCACGTTTGTTGACTTTTGTTGACTTGTTTGATTTTGATTTCTACAGGTTTTGGGAACTTCAATTTGGGTTGTGGGTATGACGATGGTTTGGGTGATTGGCACTGAAAGTGTCCTCTAGAGCCACGAAGAAGGCTGAGTTGGAGGGATTTTGGGCTGCCTTCTTCATCCTCGCCGTCTCCTCCAGAACCAGCATGGACCGAGCCTTATAGAAGAGGGGAAGAGTGTCACCATGGCGAATTTGGGAACTCACTCCTGCATAAGCTTCAGTTAACCCCGAGAGGAGTTGAAGAACCAGGTGCTCGTTGGAGACAGGGGCGCCGACATTGGAAAGCTGATCAGAGAGGGATTTGAGGTGTTGACAGTATGAGGATGCATCTGCAAAGTCTTCCATCTAAACTTTGGAGAATTCTTGTTCCAGGTAGAGAGCCCTGGAATTTTTGTTATCGGAGAAGATGTCCTTCAATCGTTCCCAAGCAAGAGCAGTAGTGGAGTCCCGCTCAAGAATGGTGTTGAGGAGGTCTTCGCTCGTTCTAATATGGCTATGGCCGTTCTAATAATAACCTTTGTCAATACTGAGCACATCCACAAACGACTACCTAAATCTAGAGGTCCCAACTCTCTGGATGGCTCACCGGACTTTTAGTTTGAAGCTATACCTAATGGCCTTCCGGTGACAAATGATATATACTGATGCCAACCAACACATCCCTTTTGTCTACGAATCCACCGTAAAATACTGCCTGGTTCCATTTCATAATCTACTTTACAGGCTCAATGACAATACTTTCTCTCCCCAGGTCCCGCCGGTGAGCTGTGTTGTTTCTGATGGTTGTATGTACTTCACACTTGATGCTACTGAAGAATTTGGAATTCCTAACCTCCAGTTCCTTACACACAGTGCTTGTGGGTTCTTATGCTACACACAACACCGTGTTCTTGTTGAAAAAGGATTAACGCCTCTTAAAGGTATAAAAACTTGATTCAAAAGAATCAAATTCTTGTAAGAAATCAAAGAAACAAAAGTCAACACAATTCAAAACTAGAATTGTGCCGAAATAAAGAACATTAAAGAATCCTAAAGAACAACAAGAATGAGCAGAATTCAAGGTGAGCTTACTACTATCCCTCTTCTTTATTTATAGCTGAAACTTGAAGAGTTACATTCAAATATGATTTATTAGTTGATTACAACTTCTTCTTCTCGACACTAAATAAGAAAATACTTGAATTCTAATAAAATTAGAATTTTGATCAAACTGATCGTATTTAGGAAACATAATAATTAAAAAATAGTCTAATTTTAACACTTGTTGTAGACTTGGAATAAGACTTCAATCTTCAATCTTCAACAATTCTGTGGTGTATATAAATTTTGGAAGCATCGCTGTACCAACACCACAGGAAATGGTAGAATTGGCTTGGGGTCTGGTTAACAGCGAAAAAGCCTTCTTATGGATAGTAAGGCCTGGCACTGATGATAGCGAATCGACCATTTTTCCACCTGAATTCCTTTCAGAATTCTAACAATCAAGAGGGAGAATATTAAGGTTAATATGTTTCAAGTTACTGTTTAACCTTGACTCTAGCTAGCTAACATGTGCTAAAAGAAAGTAATTAGAGTTATATTAAAAGGTAATTAAGATGAACAAATGTAAGACTAAGATGTGTTATTTTTGAATATATCGTTACTGATAAATTTCTGCATGGTTTTATCTCTCTTGTTTATGTAAACTTGTACACTTATTTTTAATGTAGTTATGATCATACACAAGCTAATAACTTAGCCAAGCCACCACTTTTGAAGCTTGTTTCAAGCTTAAGAAACAACACCAGATGTAAGATTAAGCTCATTAAAATCAATTCCTCTGTCTTCATGCCTTCTCCTGCATTTAGGAATTTGTCAAACGAAAGCATTTGTGTTCTGCAACCAGATGCCACCTTCATAATACTTGCAACATAAATAGCAATAAGGCTTCAGATATTGAGATAACCTTATTTTGTATTCAACTGTTTTTTGGTCTTCAATGGGAGAGCTAATGAATCGCGAAAATCCCATTTCTCCTGTTGGAAAGCTATTCCTATTAAAACCATCTCACCTATAAACTTAAGCTATTCGGTAGGGTTCCAGAATATAATTTATATTATTCTCTAACACATCTTCTCAAGTGAAAGTCATTTGGGTTTAAAACTTACACAAGCCCACATCAACTTGTGTTTGGTTTTTATCAAATAGAATGAGGATGGTGAGATTCGAACTCGTGACCACTGTGTCAACAAGGCTCGATACCATATAGAACCATCTCACCTAAAAGCTTAAGCTTGTAGGTGAGGTCACATAATATGATTTATATTATTCTCTAACAATTCCTACGTGTTAGTTGAAAAAAAGCTATAAAAATGCTATCCCTGTTGAGGATGACAGCACAAATCACGGCAGCCTCAGCCTGCAATTAATCAAGACAATCCTTCCATAATCATCCCAGCAATTACTTCAGAAGAAATCAAGGTAGACAGCAGCAATCACTCCTGCAATCCCTCCACCATTGATCAAGACTGAGCTGCCAGCAATTACCCCTGCAATCTCTCCAGCAGATGTTAAGGCAGCGGCATCACTCCAGAACTAATCAAGATAGATTTCAGAATTCATTCCAGCAGCAATGATCAGGGCCTCTGCACCAAACGTGTATGTATATTTATGTCATTGTACTGTAGTAGCCGAGAAGGTTGAAGTCTTGTAATCCAAAATTCATCCAGAAAAGAAAAAAACATCGATAGGAAACTCAAGGCACAAGTGGTCTGGTTACCTTATAATCTCTTTTCTAGCCGTTGGCCAACATTATTTTTTTTAGTAGATTAAAACCTCAGCCAAGTTAGAAGCTGCATTTTCATTTCTATCCAGTACTGCTTTAGAGAGTTTTGAGTTGTTGGAATATGAAGGTGTGTTCTCTGCAGATTAAAACCCTAGAGGCTTGGATAGGTGGTTTAGATTCAGGACAGGAAAAAAAAAGGGTGTTTTCTTTCTAGCTTCTTTTGAATAATTTTTTAATTTTATTTTCTTCAAATTAATTTTTGTTAAAATATAATATCTTGACAAATAAACTCATTATTTAGAAGATTATAGTTTTGATCTTTAAATTTATATATAAAAAAAATATAATGTGAAGTTTTATATTTATGTTAAAACATAATTAGTTCATGTTTAGAGTACAACATGATGGTCTCCACAGACAGATGATTCTGATGCAACTCAGGACATCCCTTATATCTGTGAATCCACTGCAAAAAAACTTTCTGGTCTCATTTTGCAATATACTTCACAGGCTCGATGACAGTACTTCATCTCCAACGTCCAGCCGGTGACCTGTGATTTTTCTGATGGTGCTAATCAGCTTCCTCGTAAGGAAAATGGAAAGAAGTTCACGAGCTTCAGCTATCATTTTGAGCAGGCTTGATTCCTACGAACAAGAGGTTTTGGATGCTCTTAGAACAACAATCTTCCATCCAATTTATGCAATCGGTCGTCTCTACTTGCTCCCATATAAGCAGATAACGAATGATACACTGAACTATGTTGGATCAAATTTATGGAAAGAACAATCAGCCTTCACTGAATAGCTTGATTCAAAAGAACAGAATTCTGTGGTGTATTTAAATTTTGGAAGAATAGGATAGAGGAATGTTAACTAGTGTCCACAAGAGCAGATTTTAAAGCATATCTACAAGGTGCGTAATGTGATGGCAGAAAGCTTGCGATCTGCATAACAGGTTTCAAGTTCGTGTCATGACAGATTTCGAGTTCATATTAGGACATGTAACTCTTGTAAAAAATTAGAATAATCAAGACTTTCCGAGGGTAGGGTTTCATCACATAAAAAAACAAAAGATTTTAAAGCATCCGTCAATAGGAGTATTTGTAAGTCACATGGGATGGAATTCGGTCCTGAATCATCTCTGAATGGTATGATATTTAACAAACTCGATATTTATATATCAATCAATTGAAGTGGTTCTACACTCAGACAGCATGAAGTCATAAGGGAACATCTTGAAACATCCATTCTTAAAATACTACAATACATTTCATCCAAGCTTGCATATGAAATAATTGATTCCAAACCTACTTTCTTATTTTTGCCACACATTTTGTTGAAATCAAAGCAACCACCTTCTCCTTACTACATTAATGTCTATTATACATCCTACACTGAAGATTTATTATCCTCAATCCATGAAAACCCTAGAGAAGATATGCTAAATCTACTATATATAGCACAGACTTGAACCATGAATAGGTGCAGGTTGTATTTTTCCCATCATGCCTCATGGAGGAGCATCTGATCAAAGTGCCACACTCCTGCAAGTCCACAAAAAACTTGTCTTAAAACCCAAAACTATAAATATATGGAGAATGGAAGAGAAAGTGGAGTAGGGTAGTGAAAGTAACAAAAGATTATATGCATACCATGGCCTTTTCCAACCATCCGCAACTGAGTGACATATTCTGCTATCTTCTTAATGGATTCAACCTGTTCATGAATTTGTGATAGTCAGAGTATGATGCAATAATTATCTATGCAAGTGTGAAAGCAAAACGTTACCAATTTCTTAATAAAATTTTCAATTTCGTCCTCAGTTCTTGGACAGAACAAATGTCCAGCAGAGGAAACAATAATATTTTTTTCTGGAAATTTTCGGATTAATGTTTTGAATTGCATAATCTGATATCTTGATTTTCGCCTTCAATCTGGCTGGACCGCCTTCTAGTATATCTTACAGGATTATTGCATAAAAGTGCTCAGGTCAGTATTACAACCAGGAAAATAAACAAAATTATTTCGCTCTTACCTGCTCTTCCAAAAACTCGCTCTCGATGAAATCTTGCATTTGTGGATCATTGTTCTTATCTGCCACCTGTTATCAATCAAGAACAGAGTTAAACTAATGAGCACAATTCTGAAAACATTGACAAAGTACATAATACTTCCTAATTGCAGGAAATTTAAATAGAAGAAACATGATGAAGGCAAAAGACACATCACCTTGTACAAGCTCAGTAGTTTCTCATTGGTCAACTTCTCCAAAGACAGTGCTAGTTCCATAGCTGAATCAAAGACAGCCCAAGTTAACTAACTCAGAAACCGTAAACGTTTTCCATTACAGAATCATATCCTGACCCCTCTATATAATGGAAAGCATAACACAGATTGGAGAAAAAATCCACCAAGTCACATCCATTAAAATACGGATGGAATTAATAGGAGAAAAAAATTCATAAATAATACTTGGGATTTTCTAGCAAAGAACAGGAGTCTATTATATACATACCATATAGTGCATCTCCTTTCTCAATATGCTCAAATTCAGAAAGGGGTGTCAGTATAGAGTGGAGCACTACTTTCCCTCCTCGTGTATTCTAATCAAATATATTTGGAAAGTAATTAATTAAAAAGAACAAAAACTAAAAAGAAAATATTCGAGTTCCAAAAGGTAAGTAGTACATACCTGATACTTCATGAGCTTCTCAGCATGTTCTCTTTCTTCTTCACTTGATTCCTTGAAGAATCTGATTAGAACAAGACCACACCACACCTCGGTTACTACAAATTAAAATAAATAAATAAGGGAATTATCCAAGAACAGAGAGACGGTGTTTTGTGTGGTTACTTGGCGAGGCCTTTGAGAGCAATGTTATCCCTGTCAAAATAGGCAAACATGGCATGGTAGACGTAGGAAGCAGAATACTCCACACTGTTAACACAAAACACCAACACATATCAATAACTATACAACCTAAAATGAGCTTTCAAGATTATTAAACCTTTACAAAAAGATAAAAGCGATTACTGACTTGATCTGCTCGTTAATGGCAGCTTCACACTCATCCACATAGAACTGACGAGCTAGAGAAAATTGACGAGAAATAGGAACTAGAAATTCCTCCCTCTTCACCTCTTCAAATGGCTGAAACACCAGACCAGTAAGAGCTTCTCCAGTGGCAGAACAAACTACAAGACTAGTGTTTCTTTTCTTTCTGGAAAACAAAGGCAAGGAAGAAATGCCTTTCCCACCGCTAGCAGTGTCCCCTTGCTTTGTCGCAAGAGAAAAGGCAGAAACACTTCTCAAAACAGTTGAGGCCATGGCTTAGAATGAGAAAAGCAGAGAGATTCTTTGCTATGTAAATGGAGATTTGTGGGTGTGCAGAAGATGAAGGAGCAGAGGGTGTTTAAATACAGAGAAGAGGTGCCAGAGAATGGATTAGTTTGTTTCTGATCGTTGGATTAAGTTTGGTATTTAGGGTCTGGATCTTGCCACGTCTCGGGGGCGTGTGGAGAGCTCGTGGTCTATCCAGTGTGAACCGAACCTCTCCTTAAAAATGCTTTCCACTTTGCAATCTCATAATCCCCAAGACTTATCTTTTCCTTTCCAATCTCTTGAGCGTAGTAAATAAGTGTACTCGCGGTGCGAGACCTAGTACTAAACTTATTTAGACGTTTTGTTTTGATCTGTAAATTTCAGAGACGCGTGTTTTCACGTGCAATATATGTGAGTACGCTGATGTTTTTCCACGCTGCCAAAAACTTTGAATATGGACACGTGTTTTGTCGTATTTAGCACGAGACAGCTTCGTTTTGCATGAAACCAATTTAGTCCCTGTACATTAGTCGATCCAGCAATAGAACCTTAAAAAATCTAGTATTTCAAAGTAGACCCTTTTTTATGACATTTTGTCAATTCAAACTCATTGCAGTAAATTAAAATATTCCAAGAATAATATAATGAGGTTTTTTAGGTTGAATAAATCCTCATTTCAATAACAAATTATGAGTAGTGTGGGGTAAATTTGATGAGATATTTTACAGGGGCTGATATGCATAATGCATACAAACACAGGGTCTAAACTGGGATTTTTGCTCTTTTTCTTGTCTTGTGATTTTTTCTTAGCTGGCATTGTCTCAGTCAGAGACAAAATAAGAAGCTTGTCCTGATTGCCTACTGTTTCTACCCAATTCCAGATCTTGCAGACCGGGTCAACCTTTAATTGTGGACTATGAGAGAAAAGTTAATGGGCTCAGAAATAGGTTTAGAGCAATGGGACTTTCGTTTCAGGACTGTGATGGTCTCCTCTACTTCCTTCTTCTATGTGCCATTACTTCCGGCCATTGCTTCCATTTGATCCACTATTGGGATTAGGCGCCCGTTTGGTATTACTGGCACGCCGGCACCGGAGGTTTGAGAAAAGCAGCTGAAGAATGTGTTTGGTTACTTACAAAACTGAGGTTTGTAGCATGGCTCCACGTCAAATTTTTCTTCAAACGCTGGTGCGTGCAAGAAAAGCAGCAATTTTCCGTCAAATTTGCTGCTTTTCTTACTTTTTGATTTTTAAGTGGAGCTGCGCGGGGATTATATATATATATATATATATATATATATATATATATATATATATATATATATATATATATATAATTTAAAAATTAATTAAAATATAAATTATATTTACATCATATATGTTTATTAATATAAAAAATATATTTTTACCAGATATTGGAGCGCGCGAAAATAGTCAAAGATTGCAGAGATCTTCATATATGAATATTGTTTGTGATGACATTATAAATAGTTTGATGATAGAATAAAAATAAATGTCCATTTTACTTGAATTATTTCTTATATTATGAAATTATAATTATTAATACACTATAAATATATATAAATAAATATGTGTGTACATGTCTATGCTCTTTAAAGTAATTTCACAAGTTTAAAGTAATATGAAAAGTCTGGTAACCAAACACTTGAAACTGTTTTTTTTTTCAACTTCAAACTCAACCAAAGTTTTAACTAAACACTTTACAACTTATTTTGAACCGCAACAAAAATGCTTTTCTTGAAACTGTTTTTTTCAAATCTCAACCACAAAAACAAAAGCAATATGAAACACACCCCAGGTCTTTGAATTTGCTTGCTTTCTTTTACAAAGTATACTTTCTTTTACAAACACATCATATTCCCATAAAGTTGGAACAATTGAAGGTTCAAAAAATGAAGATAATTGTTTATAATTAACTTTGATATATATTTTTTTCTATCTTTAATTTCAATTAAGTTTTTCAAGTCATTAAGAAAAGCCTAGTAATTAGGGTTTTTAATAATATTTTATTTTAGCCACTTTTAATGAATAGGAATTATATTGGATCATTAAAATTTCATTAAAAATTATCTTACATGTAAATAATTTGAGTTATTAAAAGCCTATGAATGAGTTGTGAAATTGCTTATTGCACTATTTTATTTTAAAGAAAAATATATCACAACCTTTTATCACATATGTTAGTCCCTTTCTCTATTTTTTAAAAATAGTTTGGTAATTTTCATAAAAAAGTAGGAGCTATAATAACATATTAGGGTTTTAAGTGACTTTGGAGGGTGATTTGAGATCTCATAGGCTTTTATTAACTTGAGAATTGAAATGGAAGTCATACATTTAATATTTTTTAGTGAATTAATCATTTATAGTCTTAAGAAATTTCACAATTCATCCATAAACTTCTAATAACTCAAATTATTTATTTATAACATAAACATGGATTGCACAAAAAAAAAAAAATAATCAACGCTATGACATTCTTATAGATGAATCAACTGAAGTGGTTCTACACTCAGACAACATGAAGTCATAAGAGAACATCTTGAAACATCCATTCTTAAAATACTACAATACATTCCAGCTCCTCGTCAAGCTTGCACATGAAATCATTGATTCCAAATCTGCTGTCGTATTGTTGGCACACATTTTATTGAATCCAAAGCACCTACCTCCTCCTTACCACATTAATGTCTATCATACATCCTGCTCTGAAAATTTATTATCCTCAATCCATGAAAACCCTAGAGATGATATGCTAAATCTACTACTACATACAGCACAGACTTGAACCAAGAGTAGATGCAGGTTGTATTTTCCCATCATGCCTCATGGAGGAGCATCTGATCGAAGTGCCACACTCCTGCAAGTCCACAAAAACTAGTCTTAAAACCCAAAACTATAAATATATGGAGAATGGAAGAGAGAGTGGAGTAGCATAGTGAAAGTAACAAAAGATTCTGAAAATGTAAGTTATGCGCATACCATGGCCTTTTCCAACCATCCGCAACTGAGTGACATATTGTGCTATCTTCTTAATGGATTCAACCTGTTGAAGAATTTGTACTGGTCAGAGTATGACGCAATAATTATCTCTGCAAGTTTGAAAGCAAAGCGTTTACCAATTTCTTATTAAAGTTTTCAATTTCGTCCTCAGTTCCTGGACAGAGCAAATGTCCAGCAGATGAAAACAATAAAATGATTTTTTTTGCTGGAAATAGACGGATGAATGTTTTTAAATGCATAATCTGATATCTTGATTTGGAGCAGACCTGCTCTTCCAAATACTCGCTTTCGATGAAATGTTGCATTTCTGGATCATTGCTCTTATCTGCCACCTGTTATCAATCAAGTACACGGAATAGCTCATGAGCACAGTTCTGAAAACATTGACAAAATACAAAACACTTCCTAATTGAAGGAGAATAAAAGATAGAAAAAACATGGTGAAGGCAAAAGACACATCACCTTGTGCAAGCTCAGCAGTTTCTCATTTGTCAACTTCTCCAAAGACAAAGCGAGTTCCATAGCTGATGAGTCAAAGGCAGCCCATGTTAATTAACTCAGAAACCGTCAACGTTTACCATTACAGAATCATATCCTGACACCTCTATATTATGGAAAGCATAACACAGATTAAGACAAAACTCACCAACTAAGTCACTTCCATTAAAATAACGAATTTTATAAAGTAGTGGAGCTTATAAAAATCAAAGTTTTAATCATATAATACTTTGTTATAATTGGATGTCGATATGACATAAACAAACTATGTGAATAGTTTTGTGGATACTTTTATAGACTGGTGTGACATGTCTAGATCTTAAGAGTAGTTGTATCAAATTAGGATGATTCTACATGTAATTTTCTTAAGAGTATCATTTCATCATTTATCTGAATTTATTACATGAGCCAATTTTATTATTATTATTATTATTATTATGGTTTTGGATTTATGTATAGTTTTTCTACCTATTTAAAAAAAGGCTTGTAAACCTCAAAGAAGACAAATATTATTAGCCTTAATTTTAAAAAATAAAATTATAAATCTAGAATTTATATTTGCAATTCTGTTTTCACTCGTGAAATCTTCGTGTTTTCTCTGTTGTTTTTATCCTTATAGTTTTCTCCTGCATTAAACTAACTGGAGACAAGATCCACAAAGAATACTTTAACAGTTTCTAGCAATGGACATGAGTCTTACCATATAATGCATCTCCCTTATCACTGTGCTCAAATTCAGAAATGGGGTTCAGTATAGAGTGAAGCACTACTTTCCCTCCTCGTATATTCTAATCACATATATTTGGAAAATGATTCATTAAGAACACCGAAAATTAAAAAGAAAATATTCGAGTTCGAGAAAGGAAGAGGTAGACTGGTAGGTACCTGATACTTCATGAACTTCTCAGCATGTTCTCTTTCTTCTTCACTTGATTCCTTGAAGAATCTGATGAGAACATGCCCACAATATGCCTCAGTTACCACAAATTAAAATAAATAAATAAGGGAATTATCCAAGAACAGAGAGACGGGATTTCGTGTGATTACTTGGCCAGGCCTTTGAGAGCAACGTTATCCCTGTCAAAATAGGCAAACATGGCATGGTAGACGTAGGAAGCAGAATACTCCACACTGTTAACACAAAACACAAACACATATCAATAACTATCCAACCTAAAATGATCTTTCAAGATTATGCATCTATTACAAAAAGATAAAAGCTATTACTGACTTGATCTGCTCGTTAATGGCAGCTTCACACTCGTCCACATAGAACTGACGAGCAAGAGACACTTGGCGAGAAATTGGAACAAGAAAGTCCTCCCTCTTCACCTCTTCAAATGGCTGAAACACTAGACCAGTAAGAGTTCCTCCAGTGGCTGAACGAACAACAAGACGAGTGTTTGTTTTCTTTCTTGAAAACAAAGGCATGGAAGAAATGCCATTCCCACCACTAGCACCGACAGCACCAGCAGAGTCCCCTTGCTTTGTTGCAAGAGAAAAGGCAGAAACACTCCTCAAAAGCGTTGAAGCCATAGATTAAGAAGCAGAGAAGAGATATTTTTTTCTATGAAAATGGAGATTTGTGGCCGAGTGCAGAGGTTGGAAGAGCAGAGGGTGTTTAAATACAGAGAGGAGGTATCGGAGGGTGGATTAGGTTTTGTTTGGATCGTTGGATTAAGTTGGTTATTTAGGGTCTGGATCTTGACACATGTCGAGGGCGTGTGGAGGGCTCGTGGTCTATCGTGTGTGAGCGGAATCTCTCCTTGTAAATTCTTTCCACGTAGCAATCATATGATCCCCAAGACTTATCTTCTCCCTTTCACTCGCTCGAGTTTGATAAATGGTTCTACTCGCGGTGTGAGACCGATACTGTACATGTTTAGACTTTTAGTTTTATTTGAAAATGTAAGTGGTGGCGTGAGTTCACTTGACAGGTGTGGGAGTAGGTTGATACTTTTCCAAGCTGCCACACTCGTTGAATTTAGACATCTATTTTGTTGTCTTTGGCCCGAGGCAGCTACTTTATGCAAGAAACCCAATTTAGTCCTTTTATTGACGTCAATCCAGCACTAAAACCCTAACAAAATATAGTTTTTCAATTTTACCCTTATTTATGATATTTTATCTGTGCAACCTAAGTAGAATAAACTATAAATATAACTTGAAGAATATAATCAGTATTATTATATTGATTAAATTTTAATTTCAATTTAGTTGACTAGTCAATGGCGAGGACTATCGGGTAAATTTGATGAAACTTTTTATAGGAGTTGATCTGGTTAGTTTATACAAGTATATGGTCTAAATTGGATTGTTTCCTCTTTTCTTCTCACGTGATTGTTTTTGCTTTTGTGTTCCATCGAGCTTAAATTATTATTTCTTCTTTATTTTATTGTTTTTGATTAACTGTGCTTTTGTGTTCAATCATGCTTTTTAATTTTTTTTAATTTCTTCTTGCTTTGAATTATTATTTCTTATGTTTTTAGATTGTTTTGATTTCATGATGCTAAAATAAAAAATTATGTTAATATATTTTTAAACAAAAAATATTTTAAAAAATAATCTCTACTCTAATCTCTAATATGCTCGAATTATGTGTTTAATATTGTAGTTCATCATGTTTTCAACAAATATTTTTTATTAAAAAATATATCAAAATAATATTTTTTTATATTATCATATCAAACCTTCTAGAATATCTTAAGAACAAATTAATTTACTACATTGACATGTAAAAAGTAATTTGACAAGCATTTTGTAACATGAAAACAAACACTAACTAAAACTGTCATATTTTTTTTATTCCCATAATTAGATTTTTATTATGCCAATTTGATTTAATTATGAGCCAAATTAAAGTTTAATTATGTTTAGGAATTAACTTAAGATCTTAAGATCTAATTGAAGGATTAAATTAAGTGAAAAGACTTAATTATACTTTAATCTGTCAAATTAATTTTATTAGGAGCTAAATTGATGAAGAATTAAGTTTGGGAGCATAATTTGGGTTTAATTGTGAAAATTGGACTTTTTGAATACCAAATTTAATTTTTACAAAGTTAAGGGGAGAATTGCAAGAGAATCGATGTTTTGGGGTAAATTAGGGGCAAAATTAATGAAACTCGTAGCCAAGTATCATTTTGTTAAAGACACTAAACTATAGGGATTCAATTGGCTGAAATCATGGGCAAATTAAATGGAAATTGAAAGTTTAAGGGTTAGTTAAGGTTCAAATTGCATAAATCTAAGAATAAGAACCCAAAGTAAATAAAATGCGTGAATTCAAGGTTGTCATTGAAGTTTGTTAGGGGAAAAAAATGAAAGTTTTGGGTCAATATGTGGTGTAATTAAATCAATTAACTATTGAAGGACCAAACTAAATTTTGATCGAAATCCTAGTACAAAATGACATCATTTAAAAAGAAGGTAAATGATGAAATGGATTCAATATTGTCTAACAATACACGGGTCTTAGTGGATTTACCTTCAGGTTCTAAAGTAATAGGATATAAATGGGTGTTTAAAAGAAAATACAATATTGATGGTTCTATACAAACTTTAAAGGTAAGATTAGTTGTCAAAGGCTTTACTAAAAAAAAGTATTGATTATTTCAACACTTATTCTTTATAACAATAATTACATCCATTACAATTTCATTTGCTTTAACATCAATTTATAAATTATATGTTCATCAAATAGACATTAAATAGGCTTTCTTAAATAGAGATTTAAAGTAGGAAGTGCATATAAAGCACCCTCAGGGTTTTATACTTCTTAGAAAAAAAACAAAGTCTTTATATGGTTTAAAGCAAGCTCTGCAATTATGGCATGAGAAGTTTGACAAAGAAATTTTGTTAAATGGTTTTCATCATAATGGTCTAGATAAATATATATATTCCAAATTTACAAAAGATTTTAGTGTGATTATTTGGCTCTATGTAGATGACATGTTTATCTTTAGCACTAATATTATTGGAATAGTTGAAACCAAAATGTATCTCACTTTTATTTTTAAAATGAAAGATCTTGGGGAAGTGGATACAATTTTAGGTATCAAATTAAGAAACATAATAGTGATTATGCACTTAATCAATCATATTATAATGAGAAAAATATTTGATAAGTTTAAGCATCTCAATATAAAGGAGGCTCATACTCCATTTAACTCTAATGTGAAGTTAAATGATAATTGTGATAAAACATTTGCATAACTAGGATATGTTAGTGTCATTAGAAGTCTTATATATATGATGCATTGTACAAGACCGAATATAGCTTTCACTACATGCAAGTTATCAAGATATACAAGCAAGCTAAATACAAATAGTTAGAAGGCCATTACAAGAGTCTTAGTTATCTCAAAAGAACAATTGATTTGTTTTTTTTAATGATTTTCCAACTAATTTGGAAGGATATTATGATGCAAGTTGGATAACTAGTTCAAGTAATAGTAAAGCCACATCAAGATGGATTTTTACACTTCGATGAGGTGTAATATCTTGGGCATCCAAGAAACAAACATTCATATATCACTAAACCATGGAATCAGAATATATTGTTATGTTTATTGCAGGTAAAGAAGCAGAATGACTAAGAAATTTGTTGTTAGATTTTAAGTTCTGACCACAACCTATACCATTTATTTCTTTATAATGAGAAGTGAAGCAATTATATCTCGTGCTTACAATAATATCTACAATGATAAATCAGACATATAAGTATTCAATATGGATATGTTTGAGAGTCGATTACCAATGGGGTAATCATCATTGTCTATGTAAAGTCTGTGAACAAGTTAGAAGATCCATTCATAAAAGGACTATCTAAAGACATGGAAAAGAAAACAACTAGTGGAATGGGATTGAAACCTGTTATTAAAGATATAGGTAATAGGTTGGTTAAAAGCTTATCTCTTAGTTTAATTGGTAATAACAAATTACTCCAATATCTACTAAACACTGATAATTGATATTGAACCTTATTGTCATAGTTTTCAGTGTGTTGTATTATATATATATAAAAAGGATGAGTGTAGGCTCTTAATGAGATTTAGAGTTGGTGTCTAATGTAATAAAGACATGTATAATTCCATCTATATGAATATAAAAGTGATGCCCCTTTAACAAGAGTTGTGGTTTTTTCTTGTAAATATTCATTAAAATAAGATTTTAGCACATAACCATAATAAGTGCTAAGTAGTTGTAAACCTCTAAATAAATTTGGTTATTATTGTGTGTGTAGGATATTTGATTTTACAGTAACAGTTTTGGTTTAATCTGGGGACACCAATAACTTTAGTAGGATTCAAACTCTAACACTAATTAAAGGTTTAAATTGCAAAATATCTTCTTGTAATTATAATTATATCAAGTGGAAATATATTCATTACAAACTAGTGGGCAATTGTTGATGTAGTTTGTAAGTGAATAAAAGAAGAAAAAATGACACTTGGGCACTTGACAGTTGGAACTGGATCTGTCAAATTAATTTCAATTAATATAATTTTTTTTATTTATTATTTTTTATAATTAAATTTGACATATATGACTACTGGAATAAAATTGAATATTGAATAGTCATATTATTATATTAAAGTGATCTTTCATTGAATAATCATATTGTTTCATTAACATGAATGTTCATTGAACAATCATATTGTTTCATTAAAGTGTTACAAGTCTTTCAAACCTGCATATATATACAATCTTAATATACAATACATAAAGACATGAAAACATATATTCTTCCATTTGTCTTCTCTTTTTATTCTTTCAAGTGATTTAGAGGGCTTAATTGTATACTGGAGGTGTTCTCTTTGTGTAGAAAAATAACCACCTTAAACATAGTGTTTTTTCATACCTCTAATTCCTTGTTCATACTCTCTAATTTGTTTCCATATCAAATTTGTCTAACAATAGGTTGAGTAGATTGATTGGGGTAAAAACTATTTGAAAGTCAAAGTGATTTTTAACACATCATGAGTTGATTTAAGGGTTATTCACAATGATTTTAGATTGATTGTTTTAATCAAAAAGTATAGGTTAGAAGACTAGTCAAGGGGTTCTAAATCGAGCTACTGTTTGAATTTAATAATTTGTTTAAAAGTGTTTTAAAACTTTATATTTTAAAAGTGTTTTTGAAAAAAAATAAAAAGATATTTTATTATTTCTTTAAAACTATTTTATATTGTGTTTTCATATTGTTTTGATATAAAAAAATTAATTTATTTTTGAACAAAAAAAACTTTGAAAAACAATATTAACCAAACTATTAAACAAACCATTTTACTTTCAAGAGTAATTTGCTAGATACAAGTCTTTGCTTTCTTTATTTTTTTTCTTTGTTTTTCAATATTTATTTAGAAACAAATTATATATTAATGTACCTTTCCTAAATTAAAAGAACTAAAACAAAAGGGAAATCACCATACATATAGACATAAAACACTATATATCATGATAATATAGTTATTATTCTTTTTTTTATCAAATTAATAATATTGATAGTGGGTATTTTAATCTTTTTATAAGATTGATCAATCATTACTAGATTAATAAAAGAGAAAATTGTTTTTTAAAAACATAATGCAACAACCCATTTATCCTCAAAAGTAAAATTTCTATAAATCATCTAAAACTTTATAGTCATTAGGATATTTTATACAGTCTTTTAAAGTAAAAACAATTCAAATCTTGCATAGCTTTTTCATTTTTGTTTGTTGTTTTTATAAACTTGATTAAGAGCACATTACTCCTTCAATAATATAAAATAATATTTTAATGGAAAGTTGTTTTTGCATAGGAGGCGGCTTTGCATGTATTCTAGAGTTGAAAAGCAATCAAACCACCATATCCAATTAACTTTTGACCTTTTGATTTGTGTCCTATTCTTGCAATAGGATACATATTATTACCAACTTGATCACATCTTGTGTAGAAAAATAATCGCCTTAAAGATAGTGTTTCTTCATACCTCTAAGTCCTTGTTCATATTCTCTAATTTGTTTCCGTATCAAAATTCTCTAACAATAGGTTGAGTAGAGTGATTGGGGTAAAAAAAATTTGAAAGTCAAAGTGATTTTTTAACACATCATGAGTTGATTTAAGGGTTATTCATAATGATTTTAGATTGATTGTTTTAATCAAAAAGTATAGGTTAGAAGACTAGTCAGTGAACTACTGTTTGAATTTAATAATTTGTCAGACTTTATATTTTAAAAGTGTTTTTGAAAAAAAATAAAAAGATATTTTATTATTTCTTTAAAATTATTTTATATTGTGTTTTCAGATTGTTTTAATATTTAAAAAAATTCAAAAAAAAAATTATTTTTGAACAAAAAACACTTTGATAAACAATATTAACCAAACTCTTAAACAAACCATTTTACTTTCAAGAGTAATTTGCTTGATACAAGTCTTTGTTTTCTTTATTTTTTTTCTTTGTTTTTCAATATTTATTTAGAAACAAATTATATATTAATGTACCTTTCCTAAATTAAAAGAACTAAAACAAAAGGGAAATCACCATACATATAGACATAAAACACTATATATCATGATAGTACAGTTATTATTCTATTTTTTTTTATCAACTTAATAATATTGGTAGTGGGGTATTTTAATCTTTTTCATAAGATTAATCAGGATTAATTAAAGAGAAAATTGTTTTTTAAAAGCATAATGCAACAACCCATTTACCCTCAAAAGTAAAATTTCTAGAAATCATCTAAAACTTTATAGTCATTAGGATATTTTATACAGTCTTCTAAAGTAAAAACAATTCAAATCTTGCGTAGCTTTTTCATTTTTTTTTTTTGTTTTTATAAACTTGATTAAGAGCACATTACTCCTTCAATAATATAAAATGATATTTTAATGGAAAGTTGTTTTTGCATAGGAGCCGGCTTTGCATGTATTCGAGAGTTGAAAAGCAATCAAACCATATCCAATTAACTTTTGACCTTTTGATTTGTGTCCTATTCTTGCAATAGGATACATATTATTACCAACTTGATCACATCTTGTCGGTAAATAGAAATTTAGAAAAACTAAGATAAACAGAAAGATACATTGATCGAAACGGGTGTTCAGTTTATAGCAGAGCACACTCTTCGAATTTCACCATTCGTGCCAGTTTTCACGCCGATGTTACTCATCTTCACCATAGACCTGCCAAACTGCGCACCAAACGAAAACCCAGCCAGGCGTTGGACAAAAGTTCTCGTGGTTGCATCAGTCCATAACTTTTGATCAGATTCGAGTATTCCTCGACCACTTCTCAGATTTGCAAAGAAAGATGAATCAAAACGATTTTGGCTACCAGTGTCTAGGGCAATACGCCTCGATCCATCACCGTTTTGTGGACAGAGTGTCTGCAGCTGAGAGACGAATGCAGGGTTGATGGACGGGTCCGCGCCATTTCCTGTTGTGGTGAAATTGTAGAGTCTGTACCTGAAGAATTGACAGGCAGTGGTTCCTATGGTGTGTCCTCCTGCGATAAAGAGATTACGAACAATAATCAATATATAAGTGCATGGTTTGAAGCTGATAATGAGCTTGATTAGTGAAATAAAAAAGAAGATTTCTTACCAACAAGGGTGACAAGATCTAGAGTGTTGAGACCAAATGCTGCAAACTTCTGTTTTTGCACGTCAACGGAGTCGGTGAAACCTGGCAAATTAGATGTATCGGATGCCAATGAAACCCTACCGTCTCTCCGTCCGGTCGGAACTGGCCAACTGAATCCTTTTGTCTGCACGCATGAACATTATATTTATACATGAATTAGAGTTATGTTGATGAAAGCAAAACTTTTATAATATAATAATAATATAAATTATATTTTACAGTTTGACTTAATAGTTTAAGTTTTTAAATGATATTGTTTTTAAGAGTATTGTTTACCCAGCGGTTACGAGTTTGAATAATCTATTTGATAAAAATCAAGCAAAAAATAATTATATTTACGCAAAAAGCTTTCATTTGAAGGAGTGTGTTATATAGATAATTTTTTTAACTCTCTCAACAAAATATATATCCCAAAAAATAAACAAGGAGAAGAAGTTGAGTACGTACCAAAACAACAGAATCACGAGCAGCAAGGGCTAGAATGTCTGCACATGAGACAACTCCAGGACACGCAGCTTCAAGCTGAGTCTTGGCATCAGCAATAACATCATATCCCCTCAACAAAAGGTTTGGCCCAGCAGTTTTTTCAGTGTTGGGGCCATCAATGAGGACAGAAGCATCACAGCCATTCACAAAGCAATCATGGAAATGCATCCTGAGCAGTCCAGGTGCGATCGAGGAATCAGACGTGAAATGAGACTGGACTGTTGCCCTAACAATGGATTCAGCCCTACGGCATGTCGCTGCATAAAACCCAACACGAGTTCCTTGGCCCTCCACCATGGTGGTGCCGACCATGGCCAGCAAAAGAAACATGAAAACTGTTTTTTGGCTCATTATGTAGGCTTGGTAAGAGACTGTAACTATTCTTGGAACGCAATTTCAGTAGCACAAAGGCTTTAGCTAGCTTTGCTCGATCTTTTCGGAGGTAAGCTAGGTAGTAAGAGTAGTGCATACTGGCATTGTTTTTGGAAACATATATATAGGCATTTTTAGTCAGCTTAGCTGAGGAAGTAAACAAAGCCGGCCATATATATAATTGGCAAAATAGTCTGGCTAAAATTGGAAGGATTCAAAGATGAGTGGAAGATGATAGGGATGCAATGTTCATCTTTGTCGTTTTACGATGAAGGTTTTGCATGCCAGCAGGGTCTCACGCGGTGGAGCGCAGTCGTAGTCAACCATACCTTTTGATTTGCTCTGTAAAAGTCAACTAATCATTTAACAACTCTACGTTGGGATTGTTTTTATATTGTCCATACAAATGAAAAGAGATGGTTTACGTTATCGTGAAATATAAACGAGAAATTATTAAGTGAATCTAATTATTTGTCATTTTATATAATATATACTAAGAAACCATCTCACCTAACAACTTGAGTTTATAGATAAGTTTCCAGAAAATAATTTATATTATTCTCTAATAAGCCCTCTCAACTGAACTCTTTGGGCTTGCAACTTGCACATACTCATATTATCTTGTGTTTGATTTTTTTTATCAAATAGAAGTGAATGATGAGATTCGAACTCGTGACTGTTAGGTCAACAAGACTCTGATACCATGTTAAGTAACCATCTCACCTAAAAACTTAAACTTATAGGTAAGACTCCGGAATATGATTTATATTATTCTCTAACAATATACACACAAATATGGACTGGTCAATTCATTAATTATAACTAATTAATTATATCATGGATAAACTATTAAGTGAATCTAATTTCTCATATTATTTAGCTGCACATCATCAACTTGATAAAAAAATAGTTATCATTATAATAGAAAAGGAAGAACTAGCTCTCTCTTTTTTTATTATATATAATAGAGCGAGAAATTTGACTTCGATTACAAATATAGTACGTTGGTTGAAATGTCCTCGGTTTTTTGAAGAGTAAATTGAGTGCACTCAATAATCTTACAAGAGAAACTAGGATTTTTTAATTGATTATATTTAAATTTAAAATAATATTTATTTTATATTTATTTTTTAATATATAGTTTAGTAATTATTTAACATGGTAAATAAAATTTGAATTTTCTAGTGTTAGAATAAACTAGCCGTTCATGCTCTTACTTTATAGTGTGGACAAATTACGAAAAAGAAGCATTTTTGGATGCTGTGAGGCATCACATGCACTGTCCAAAGTTCAGGGGTAATAACAAAAATACCATTGTGAAAGAAGAAGAAAAAAACAGCTTATTGACTCAATTTTAAGAATTTTTTATTTTAAAGATATTTTGGTCGTTTTATTATATTTTTTATTTTTTTTTATATTAAGTCAAATACCAATTTACCCCTCTGCTAACATTATAATAACAAAAGAAAAGCATTGTGATAATATAAAAATACCCTTTGATGCAAGTTTTAAATTGATTGGTTTTAATGTTATTTTGGCTGTTTTTTCTATGTATTTAAAATAAAATAAATATTTATCCCAGTAAATCTGGTAATAACTAATAAAACATATAAATAATAATAATAATAATTATTATTATTATTATTATAGTTAATAAACCATATAAGCTAAAGTTTTTTCCCAGTGCCAATTATTATTATTATTATTTTGTTTTTGACATTTCCACCGGATTCGAAAGAAGGAACATTCAAAGGCATACCCATTCCGTCGGCACTGCATAAAGGAACTTCTTGTAGAATGGGTATTATTTCCTCACAAATTACTTTTTGGCGTTCGGACTCTGTCCCTCCTCACGTACTCCCTACCCCATTCGTGAAAAGAAAAGAAACTATCAAGCTGTCATCTATGAACAAAGTCAACAAACAAATAAAGATTATCACATTCTTAATTGGATTTTTTCTTCACAGGACCTGGCCACCATCCTCTTTCAAAACGTCAACATGTACAATTGGATAGGAACACGTATGCATATACGTATACATATATAAGCTTACTTTTTTGGTTTTGAGAGTTTTTGATGAAAAATCACAAACCGGATAGCTTTATGTTGTGGCACGTAACTTCTAATTTGGCCATCAGATTAAGTTAAAATTCTTAATGGAGTCTTATAAAATTGTGTTTGAATTTAGGTTAAAATCTCAGATTTTTCAAAGTTTGATAATATTTATTTTTCAAGTAAACAAATAAAAATGGCACGAATGAGTGTCTTGAAATCTCTTCTAGGACTAAGTTGAAAATTGTACAAAACAATCCTGCTTGCAAACTGCCAACAGTGGAAAAGAGAGAGGGTGAGAGAGAGAAGGAAATAGGGTTCTTGTCATTTTTCATGGAAATAGCTTGAAAAGAAATTAAAAAATAATAATTTGTGTGATAAAAAGAGTTTTGAGTAATGGGTTAGTATGTTAAGGAGTCTCCAAGAAATTTAATAGTTAAAATGTGCTTTTGTAGAAGGAAAATTGAGCTTAGAAGTAAGTCTAGTGGAAAACTTGATTCAACTTGTTTTGTCTTTTATTCATCATTCCTTAAGGATAAGGAAGCTCTCCATGATGATTCATTATTTTTGTTTTATATATTTTTTAATTAACATGGGTTTTTGGATCAACTTGCGCATATCTCAACTAATCTTATGGGTCTTAAAGTTAATGGCTATGTAAGCCTCTAGTGTCCATTATATTAGTATCCTTGTTGTGAGACTAGTTCTTAGTAATTGGGTGGATGAGTTAGTATCTCTGTTGAGAAACTAATGGTCGATAATTTTTTTTTTATTAACATGAATATCTTGGTCATATTGAGAGACTAGTGTCCAATAATTAGATGAAAAGGCCAATATCCATGTTGATGGAGTAGTGTCTTGTAGAATAGATGGATGGACTAGCATCCCTAATTAGAAGGTCAAGAATAAAATTAATTGGATGAATATGGATGTGTAAAATATTAATGATTTATCGTAATATATATAAGAAATGAAATGCATCGTTTCATTGTGTCCATATGAAAAATATATATAGAATATTTTTCATATGGACACAATGAAACAATGCATTTCATTTTTTAATTATTTATATTGAGAAAATATCACTCTTACTTTCTTAACCTAACAATAAAGTAGATTATATTTGGATATTAGATACTTTTTATATATTTATCGGTTAATATATAATATGGAATGAATGATTAACATTCATATTCTCAACAAAAACATATTTTTATGTAGTATTAGAGCAAGTCCAATGGTAAGAGTCTTTTTTAAAAGTCAAATATGTAAAATAGCTCTTGAATAATGTTTATATGACTTTTTTTATTGATGTGTGCTCCAATGGTAAGAGTCATTTTGGAGAGCCATTTTTTAAATATTATTTTAAATATAGTTCAATTGTTTTATATATAGTTTAATTATGCAATTAATTATACAATTAATAGGAGTAAATTAAATAATTAAATAATTGCTTCTAAAAAACCTTCCAATAATATAATTATTAATTTAATTTTTTACTTTCTTGTTGAGGTATTTTTAAACAAAAATAAAAATAAATATTTTTGATATATTTACATTATATATATATATATATATATATATATATATATAATTTTGGAGCACACGTGGCTCAAATTTTTAAAGCCAAAATTTTGGCTTGTTTGCATCTGAGCTGCTACAAGTAGCAACTCAAGCAAGCAAAACCAATTTTGGCTTTGAAATGGCACTCCCATTGAAGTGCCGAAAACTACTAAAAAGTGCTAAAATATTCATTTTTTTATTTATAGTTCCCCATATAGCACTGCCATTGGACTTGCTCTTAACACCATCTTTTCCGGTCAATGATCAACAATGCAAACATGAACTAATTTCTATACAAATAAAATACTTTATTTCTTGACCAATAGTTATTTCTAGTTAGCATGTCATTAACATTCACCAATTATTTTACAAATAACATGTTAGAAATTACATTTAATATTGGGCACTGATGTTTCCACCGATTAATTTTCATGCAATTCCTGATATGAGTTGATATGACCAAACTCTATAAATACCTAGGTTCACTTTGTAAACAAAATCAAGTCATAATTTTCTCAAACCAAACACTTTTATACACTTATATTTTCTCTTAATTCTTTTAATACATCTACTATTTTAAGTATTAAAGAGTCTCTTGTTCTTTGAGAAACCTACACATAGCAAGTCAAACCCCATAGTTAAACCTACACGTCTTTTTCTAAGATTGTAGGTTGTGAGAAACCTATTTTATATGTTAAGTTTTTCATAGCTTTATCATAATCTTTTATGATATTTTTTTTTGTTGAATTCCTTTTCTCTTAATTAATTGTTTGTTTTGATGGACATAAATGTTGTTTTCATCACAAAATAAAAAAAAATATTTTATAAAAACTTTTTTTTCCTTGAACTTTACTTTGGAAATTGACAAAGTTGTGAAAATTTCATACTTGATTGGGATTTTCAAAGTTACATCTTAGATTGATGGAGTGATTGAGTTTGGCCACTAGTTGGTAATGTGATAAGATGACTTATTTGTTGTCCTACAAAAGTAATTCTATATTAGAATCTCTAATGATTAAGTCAGTAAATACAGGAGAAAAACTAGTATACAAAAAAGTGAAGGAGAGTGAAGATCGTACAAAAATGCATGTTTGTTCTTATAAAAACTTGTATCATGAGCATGTTTGGCTTTGTGGTTGCCGTTGTGGTTGAGGTTAAAAAAATAGTTTCATGAAAAGCGTTTTTAGCTACGGTTCATAACATAAATTTTAGTGTTTGATTAAATTGTAGTTGAATTTGAGTTTAATAGCAATTTCATGTATTTGGCAAACATGTTTTTCATATTGCTGTTTATTTTTGAAATTACTTTAAAGAACACACACATATATATATAAGTTATATAATTAAATAATTACTTTTAAAAAAACCCTCAAACAAAAACTTTATTTTTTTGGTGGGATCCATAGTAAAAAAATTAGGGTCCTATTTGGTTATTTGTGTGTTTGGAGCTGTGGTCCAACGCAACCACAGGTTGAACTGCAACACGAAACACCATCTATATGTGATGTTCTATTTTATGTAATTATTTTGTTTTTACCTGGTGATCCAAAATATTTATAAATTATGATCATGTGAGCTTAATTCATGAAGAATCATGTAATAAACGATAATAATTACTTTTTCTCGAATATACCTTAAGAGAGTGAGAATAAGAAAATAAAGTTAATTGTTGTTGAGTCTTATTATATCATTGATGAAAAGTTTAAAACTCAGTGATTGATTGACGAGAGTGGGGTTGTATTTTTAAAGATATGTAGGTGAGAGGTTGTCATTGATAACAAAAGAAGTTATTGTATTGATAGTTCAAGGCCCCGTTTGTTTGGTGGAAAGTGGTTTCCTTTTGAAAAGTGATTTCCTTTTGGAAAGTGAATTCCAGGGAAAGTGAATTCCTGAAAAGTGAGTTTCGATATTTGGCAGTGTTATGAAAAATGAACTGGAAAACACTTTCTAGTGTTTATTTGTGTTATGAAAAATGAACTGGAAAATAATCTATTAATAAATTAATTTTTTTTCAAGTTTATTAAAATAATGAGGAAAAAATATTACAAATTAAAAATTTGAATGAGAATGAAATTAAAAAAAATATAATTTCATAAATTATCTCAAATAAAATAAATATTAATTAAAATAATAGAGATCAAATCTAAAAATTATAAAAATAACAGTGAATAAATTAAAATAATAATAATTAACATTTCATAAATTATTTCAAATAAAATAAGTAACAATAAAAAAATGAGGACCAAATTTGATAGATAAAAAATTTCAATAAAAATTGATAAGAAAAAAAGCAAATATCAATTATAAAAATAAGGACCAAAATTAATATAAAAATTAAATTTTAAGAGATGGAATTGAAAAATAAATTTTCAAAACAAATTATATATAGAAATCAAAAGTTTGAGGATCAAATTTGATATAATCAGCAAATAATGACATTTCTAAATTTTTCACAACTTCCAGAAAGTGTTTTCCGCCCAAATTTTCCGAAAAACACTATCCTGAAAACCAAGCCAAATTTTTCTTTGACTGAAAACTGTTTTCCGTTGACCAAATCTTCTAATAGCAAACAAACACTGGAAAGTTTGGAAAGTGGTTTCCCGAAAACCATTTTCCAGAAAACAAACACAACCCAAGTATAAGTTGAAGAGAGTGTTGCATCATATTAAATTTCTTAAAACTTGTCATTTTACGAGTGTGTTTGAGAATATATTTCAAAAAAATTAAAAATTAAATAATATATATATATATATATATTTAAAAATAATAATATATTTAAAAATAAAAATATTTTAAGATACAATCTCTAATCAACCCCTCTAAACAAGTCTTACATCACACTGCATGTTGGTGACAACTGGGATTTTGCATGGTATTAGAGTGATGCCTAAATATTCTTTAAGGGTCCCATCAGGGTAAGGGTTGTCTATTTTAGCTAGGAGTGAAAAAAAAATAAAAAAAACTTCTTAAACCAAAAAAAAATCAAAAACAAGTCTTACATCACACTGCGTGTTGGCGGCAACTGAGATTTTGCATGGTATTGGAGCAAGGCCTAGATATTATTTGAGGGTTCAATCGAGGTAAGGGTAGTCTATTTTGGCTAGGAGCGAGAGAAAAAAATCAAAAAATTGATTAAACTGAAGAAAAAAAAATCCTGGTGCGGTTTGTTTTTTTAAGGAAAAAACAGGTTAACTAAAACCTAACCAAATCGGTTCAAATTATAAAAATATATACTATAATTTTTTTTTATTCTTGTGGTTCAATTCATTTTTTTTGGTTTGATTCTATTTTGGTAAAATTGAAAAGGAGAAAAAATTGATTAAAATAAAAATAAAAAACCAAAATTATTTTTTGGTTTTTTAGTTGAATAAACCAAACCAAAACCAGTTGGTATAAACTGGGTCCAAATTGGTTTTGGTTTTTTTTGAAATTGTTATTCCTGTTTCGATTATTTTTATAAATAAAAATCAAACCAAACAAAAAATGATCACTCTAATTTTAGCTATGTCAGACATATTTAGCTTTTGTTTTTGTAATTTTGATTTGTATAATAAAAGTTTTGTGAATAAACATTAGCTTGATGATACTTGGTCTGTTGTTTTGGGTTCCAGATTGTGCATTTTAAACGGCTTACAAATGGGTAAAGAAAAAGTGAAGGCATTTCTATTTGGATGCAAGACATGTCCTTGTTGATGGCAAGGTCAAGACAGACAAATCGTATCCTTTTGGTTTTGTTGGGGAAGTACACTTATATTTGCAATTCCGTAGGTTTATTAGGTTTTAGTGAGATTTTGTGTTACTTCCATTGTTTAATGCACAACTCAAGAATAAAGAGAAGCACAAAGGAAGCTTTGTAACGATCCACAAGCTTGAACTTTCTCAAGCTACTACTTAGAATTTATGAATTTTCGTGGGCATATTTTGCTTTTGGAGCTATTACTATTGATGAACTTATACTGATGCGAACCTCGTGGTCACCTAACCCGCAATCAAGACTAAGATCTTATCCTAGAAAACCAAAATAGATATTATAGGAGCATGACATAATAAAAACTTGTCTCAAGTCACCAACACTATTGGAATGAGTAGAATTACGTTGAGATGAAAAACAAGGAGATGACACAAACACTGAAACTTTCAGGAACACTAAAAAACGAAAATAATAGAAAGATATGATTTTATTTCAGAGTTTGGCTCTGATTCCACCTTATGCGAACCTCGTGGTCACATAACCCATAACCAAGAATGAAATATGATCTCATAAAGCCGAAATAGATATGATAGGAGTGTGACATAATGAAAACTTGTCCCAAGGCACCAACACTATTGAAATGAGTAGAATGACGATACGAAGTCTGCTAATCTTTGATAAGTCAGTTTCAGTTCGTTAAAGAACTAAAAAAATCTAAGAATCACTCTCACACATAAAACTAGAAAATTCAGAAGTAATATTCAGCAATGGTTGCCAAAATTCAGCCTATATGAGTTTAAATAGTTCTTGAAAAAGTAACCCTAATGGACCCCTTTAAGTGGACTTAAATGAGGTTCACTCAAAACTGACACAAAACCCTAAACTTAAAAGTTCATGACTTAATCTAAACAAACCTTGGATCTTAGCTGAAAACAGAGTACTAATTAAGCCCAAACAAGTCTTGAGCTTTAGCTAACAAAATAAAATTGAAACCATAATATTAATTCAATGTTTTGTCATGAGAAGAGTAAAATATTTCAGACCCAATACAAGACTTATTTATAGCCTTCCATCCAACTCTTTAACCCTAGAAACAAAAAGAAAATATAGTTACCAATATTATTTTCAAGTTATAGTAGGATTCCTTTGTTGTCCTCACTTCATGGCCCAAATAAAATTGCAATGGATCTTTATTGTACATAAATAAGATATACTAGGGTCTCCTCTTGATACTCCAATAGTCCTTGCAATTGTAACTTGGTTGAAATCTTCAAAATCTCAAATCAAACCCCTGAACAAGTAATGAACCCTTGATGATGTTTCTGAACTGTTCTGCATCCTATGCTCAGATAGTGTTTTCGCTTACAATTTACAGCACAATCTTGAACTATCTTTGTTCGTATAGTTTAATAGCTAGCTAAACATTATGCAGTTACTTCCTTGGCCCTATCTCGTCCTCTGTGTTCAATTCTTTCTTTCTTTCTTTTTTCAGGCTAATCCCTTGTCTCTGAATCGTGTGAAATCCAAGGGGGGCAGCATCAATCATGAAAATTCTCCCTCCCGATGCTTTCCAGGAAATCTCTACGTTCCAAATTTCCATGTAGCAACTTAGTGATTTTTGCCTGGAAGCTCTTGAGAGAGCCATGGACAGTATTTGCATAAAGCTGATGAATGAAACAGACATCAGACCATAAAAAATATCCGCTCGGATACTTTCTCTCAAGTTCCAATCATTTTGTCAAGATTGTTACGGACAGATAACTTCCGTTGAATGAAACAGGCAGGACGCATGGCTAGGAGATCACCAGGAACAGAATGGGAAAGCTTGTTTCTATCATCACCACAGGCAGAGGCCTGTTCGATCAGCCACAGAAGGAATCTAGCCGTCCAAGAGATCATGAATGGCGACAAAGAGCTCCGTGTCAACTTCTTAGCTAGTGTGTGCGCCTCTGGTTCTGCTGATGGCGAAGCAGCTGCTTTTGCTGATAGATGACTTGGCTAGACTTATGGCCACCACGCGTCGACGAAGAGATAGGAGTCGCAGATTGCATTCTCCTCCGGATATGCTTCGATCAAAAGGCCAAGTTATGAGAGCGACAGAGCTGCATTATGCGCCTCAACATCAACTCACAGTGTAGTCTGTGGACAACACACTTCTCCCATAATTGACTTGTTTACATCCCTCCAAAAACTCCAGCATCTGTCCTTGGTTAGATCCGTTGGTTTTTTGGTAAGAGGAAAATAAATTATATCTTGAATAATAATTAAAAATACTTAATCAAATACAATATCATGGAATATACCTCCATCAATTCTTTGTTTAGAGAAATAATTTTAAATACATTTTTTTAATATTAATATCTAGATCAATTTGGGTGTACTTTAATTATTCTCACATATCATTAATTATTCTCGCATATCTTGAAGTGAACGAACAGTTATTAGCCTCAAATGACCTGAATATTATAATACTCGAACTTGTAATCTTTAATAAACAAACCCAGAACCGGATCACTGTTTCACCACTCAAGTTCTAAATGTTCAAATTGATTTGATGCGTGTGAAATCAAATCAAATCAAATCAAACTCTTTGAATTATTAGACTGTTATTCGTGGCTGAACTGAGGAAGGGGTTGATAATTACCAAACTCTCCTTGATGAAAATGAAAGGAAAAGCAGTGACTTCTATACAATCTTATGATTTTAATATATATATATATATATATATATATATATATATATAAGTTTATTGATTTTACTAAACAAATTTACTAAATAAAATAGGGTAAATGACTTGTGTTGTATTATACCTTAATTTATATTTGTTTCTTAATTTTTGCTATTTTGTTTTTATTTATCATTAACTTTTTGTTTTTTATATTATCTTGACCGTATGATAGACATGTGATATTAATATATCTTGTATTTGGATCATGAATTTCATGTATTAACCTTTTTTTTTCCAAAACAATATTTTTTTGCATATTATCAAATTAATCAAATTTTAACGGTTATTCTAACTTCTTATTTTTTAAAAAAAAAACATAATTAAGTCCTCTCTTTTTTGGGCTAAAAACAAATTAGTGTGGCTTGTGGTCCATATCTAGTATGTACTATTACAATTTACAATGACCTAAATATTCACTATATGCTTATGCTGGTTCCATGTTCATTATTTTGGGATACAAGTAAAAACAATTTTTTTAAAGAAAAAAAACCCTCCTAGCCTAAGTTTATCAAGGATTTCTTTATAGGAAGTTTATTGAGAATGTTAAAATAAAAGAAAATTAAAATTATCTAAATACTATAGTAAATTGTTTGGAACTAACATTCTACTATAATTAAATTAAACTATAGTGTTCAATTTAATATATATTTATATATAAAAAGCCTGTTTTATTAATTTAAAATAACCCTCAATGGTTAAAAACACAAAAGGGCATTGATAAATTATTTTTTCTCCCAATCCCCGATCAACTTTTTCAAGCAAGATTAGTAGGACTCCCCTATTTAAATGGAACTTGTTCACATAAAAATCAATTTTTTTTCATCATTGGGATTTGGCCAACCAATAACTTTTTGCTGTTCTTAGAAAGTGGTTAATGGTTTGGTGAGAGAACTACAATTGGGAAAAAAACATATAAAATATTGTTGTTTTAGATTAATTTGATCGACACATGTTAACCAGTTTAACACAAGTGTGGTTTTATAACCCTGATCCTAGGTTTTTTTTTAATCCCCAGCATGGATGAATTCGATGGTGTTACATCTTTTTTTGCCTCCAGAAGAAATAAAGCAATGAAAGCTCTTTCCTATCATGTTCACCTCAATCCCTTTCCGATCCTGACAGTATTCCCCTTCTGTCATTAACCTCATAATCCCCCTGTACTCGGATATAATCTAACCCTATGGCTAATGCTCGCTGCATTCACAATTCTTCCACTAATTTTTAGCCATAACACACCCTCCTCCTCCTCGTCCTTTTTTCACTACTCCTACAACAATGGCTGCCACCACCACCACTGATGCCTCCCCGAAATACCGGGCCCCGACTGAGTTCCACCCCCAGATAACAGAACTCTCGGTTTCCGAAAATCCCCATGACGGTCTCCGCTTTTGGCAGTTCATGGTTGCCGGGTCTATAGCTGGTTCCATTGAGCACATGGCTATGTTCCCTGTTGACACTCTGAAAACCCGCATGCAAGCCCTTGTCGGGTCCGGGTCATACCCGGTTCCGAATGTCAATGTCCGGCAGGCTTGTAAGTCAATTATGAAGAATGAAGGTGCTGCTGGATTTTATAGAGGTATTGGTGCGATGGGGCTTGGTGCAGGGCCTGCTCATGCTGTTTACTTTTCAGTTTATGAGGTTTGCAAGCAGTTTTTTTCTCGTGGGGACCCGAATAACTCTGTTGCTCATGCGGGTTCGGGTGTTTGTGCTACGGTGGCGAGCGATGCTGTTTTTACCCCGATGGATGTGGTGAAGCAGAGGTTGCAGCTGAAAAGTAGCCCATATAAAGGAGTTGTGGATTGTGTGAGGAGGATTCTTGTTGAAGAAGGGATTGGTGCGTTTTATGCTTCGTATAAGACTACTGTGATTATGAATGCTCCTTTTACGGCGGTTCACTTTGCCACTTATGAGGCGGCGAAGAGGGGTTTGATGGAGGTTTCACCGGATATTGCTGATGATGAGAGGTTGGTTGTTCATGCTACTGCTGGTGCTGGTGCAGGTGCTTTAGCTGCTATTGTCACTACCCCACTCGACGTTGTTAAGACGCAATTGCAGTGTCAGGTAAAAAGCCTCTTGGCTCGATTGTTAATTGTGATCAGTGCTTCACTACTTTAAACATACTCTGCTCTTCTTTTTTCTTCGATTTGGTTTAGGAACTAATCGAGATTGCTTGATCATGATCGGCTAGCGATTGGAATCATATGTTTCGCTTGGCATGGTTCTACTGTTCTTAGTTTAGGCCGAGCGAGTAAAGTTCAGTTTTTATGGTTAAATTGGATTGAATTTGGTGCAACGAATACGAAAAGAGCTTATCTTTAGACTTGATTGGGGAGTTAAATTGATTAAACTCTTATCTTGAACTTGGAAACATAAATGAATTCGATCAGAGACTGAAAGCAGATTCAGTAGGTCCAGCTGAATTCAGCTAGCATTTCTGTTTCTCATCAATTTTCTTGTTTCTTACACAGGGGGTCTGTGGGTGTGATAGATTTTCCAGTAGCTCAATTGGAAATGTTGTGAAGATTATCGTGAAGAAGGACGGATACCACGGGCTCATGAGGGGATGGATACCTCGGATGCTCTTCCATGCTCCAGCTGCTGCAATTTGCTGGTCCACGTATGAAGCATCGAAAGACTTCTTCCATCGACTCAATGGCAACCCGGATAACGAAGGTCTTTCGAACCGATAAATCCTTCAGGCAAATCAACCAGGTTGACAGGCACCAGAAATTGCATCAGACAGCAACAGAAATCCGATGGAATATACGTATAATTTCCACAAACCTAAACAGTATTGATTGTATAAGGGCAGGTAAGGTTATGAAGAAATCCAATTCACATGCACTTTATGCAGATTGGGTCCTGCAGATTGAACTGTACTAAAAGCAGTTCATCTTTTTCATTATATGTTGAATTTACTCCCTGCTGTATAGCCTTTGCATGGAATATAGAAATTCCCAGTTTTAAAAAATTTAAGGGATACAAATTTGGTTGAGTATGCTCTGGCTCTCAGCAGCATTCATCATCTGGAATATGATATTTTTGCTTTTATCCAAGTCTTTCGAGTGTCGGAGCCTCTGAGGCAGGCAGATACTAATCATCCATCAAAATGCCACGCGATGAAATGCAACCTTTAAAAGCACTGTTTAATTAATGCAACAGGGTTATGGAGACAGCAGCTCCATTGCAGATGAGCTTGCTAGCCATAGCCATGGCAGCCCATTGTCTCCACTTTCTGGATTGATTTTCCATTCATGTCATGGCATGCAACTGCTTCTGTTATCAACAGAAATGCATCGCGCGCCTTGGAATGTAGCATTATAGTTCTTTAAAGTTCCATAGCCATTGTTCTCAACAGAACTGTTTTCAACTTGCAATATTTGGTGCAGAATTGATAAACACACGGTGTTTCTGCTGAACTTATAACATACATATTTCTTCCAAATGCGAAGAAATATGAAGATTACACTTTAAACAAGCTTTGTAACAAGAAGCACCAGTGGTCTAGTGGTAGAATAGTACCCTGCCACGGTACAGACCCGGGTTCGATTCCCGGCTGGTGCATTCTCCTTCTTTTTCCTAGAAGGCTCAATTTTTTATGCAATTAAAACTCGGCAATTTCAAAATTTATAGGAGTAAAGACTTATTTTCTCAGAGAGATAATAAATTGCAAAAAGTAAAGGTATTCCATGATTAACATGATTTAAGTCATTCTTGTTCCAAAAGGGAAGGGCGAAGAACTGCTTAAATATGCATCTATCCCAAGATCTGTCGGATCTCTCGACGCGCCCAAGAAATATCAAGTTATTCTTGATTCATGGTCATGATCTTTGCCTTCTTTTTTGGATTGAATCATAGTCTGAGGTTTTTGCCTTTTTTTTTGGATTGAATCATAGTTGCGAGGTTTTTGCCTTCATTGTCAGTATTAGAACTTAAGAAGCACCATCTTCCTGGTAGCTCCCCGCTCATGAGGCTGGACTTTCAAGGGAAAATAATAATGTTTATTCAAAATGCACCCAAATATGTGGTTCAGCTTTTACTTGTCGACCACGATTTTTCTAAGAGTCAGGGATGTTGGTGTCAGTCAAAAGCGTGTTGCTATAGCAGAAGTCCATGCAGCTATAGAGAAACTCTTGCAGCATGCTAGCTGTGTTCAAAGAACTTCTGATTCAAAATTCATCCTCGGCACAAATATATCCCCCTGTCTCTCCTTGTTTTGGGAAGGGGTTTCGAGTCTCATTTTTCAGAATCTGATCTGCCATAACTAATATCTGAGCTCACGAGCTACAAATAGGTGTAGATGGTGTTGCAGTAAACGAGCAATCAACATATTAACAAAATATTAAATGCGACATTCTCAATTTTGACAATAACTTATCTCCGTCAATTTGTGATTAAATGATCAAGGAAGAAAATAAATAGAAGGTAACAGTGTCTCCGATCAGCATAGTTGATATAATCATCAATCATTGGACATAGAAAAGTCACTAAAACACGACAACAAACATGATTAAATTCATTAAAGCACGAGTATAGAAGCAAAAACAAAGGGGTAGCATTTCACCGAACTATATGGCCTCAGATGCATTATGACCACTTCAGAACTTATCTACACCCACCCCATCTCGAAGAACCTCATAAGCCCCTCTATCCCTGGTTCTCTTCATCCCAGCTGTGAAGTTGAGCTTTGATCCAGCAGATACAATACAGGACACTTTAACCCAGATCATCACTTTAGTCTTCATCCCCTCTATATCAGCTAGTTTTCCTTGCTCCAAAAACGCAGTTACTGTGGTTGAAAAACGCACAACAGATGAGTCCTTGTAGCCAACTTCACAGATTGAGGGAATAAACACGGTAAGCTTCCGTGTCTCTTCATTGAACTCATAGTTGGTGGCATCACGAGGAAAGATTCCTATTGGCAAGTCATGCTCCTTAAGCAGATCTGGTAACGGCTTTTGCATTTTTCCTATATAAACAGTGTCATTCCCTTAACGAACATAGAAGCAAAGAAAGATGCATTTATAAGTTCTAATCAGGAGATGGCTGCAAAATCAGCAGTTTCATCAAAAGGGGTTGTCTTCAAAATATCACAATTTAGATCTATGGCTCCAGGTTGGCGACTTAATCATGGAAACTCCACTGACATCTACTCAATTTACTCAACGACTTATTCCAAACTCAAGAAGATTAACCAATAGCAGCACAGCAGAATTTTAAGTTAGCCTTCAGCCTGTAGAATATGATTCATTTTAACCGGAACAGTCTCAAATTTACTCATATATTGACATCATATACATTTCATTTTGACAATTTTCTGAATCCTATTCAAGCTTTCAAACCAGATTTATTTCTCATAGCAATAACTAGCCTCCAACTTCAAAGACCCAAATGGTTAGAGAACTTCAGAACTTCCCGAAGTAAGGAATTGGATTTACATCTATAGGAAAGTTTTTGACATTGGGATCCCAAATGAAACTTGGGACTATAAAGCGTTTATTTGAGCACAAATGCAGTATTTAACAGCAGAAACATTGAATATAAGAATCCTGAGTAGGATAATTGGAAGCAATCAAGTAGCAAAACAGATAAACCACAACAATACAGTGTGGCTAAACAGGAGAAGAAAGCAAATCAACAAACCTTTGAGCTTGTTCACCAACCATTTGGTTCCTCCTTCAATGCTCGTTGATAATGACTGGTAAATAAGAGAAAGATGTCAACAGGAAAAATGCAATAACTAAGGTAATGACATCAGAGTTCACAGGAAAAAGGCAAAAGATCATATGATGAATGATTGATATGAAGGACAAAGGAAATAATATCATGGGACAACCTTAAAGCAGGAAAAAAAAACCCACCACTTCCACTGTCCAACTAAAACCTGATAAAAACCTATAATCCCATCTCATGCAGCAAAAAATTAAAAAATATTTCTAACACATCCAAAATCATCTAGCCCTTCACAAAGTCCAACTTTTACTCACGAGCCTTAGCCAATATTTCAGCTTTAGTAATTTCAAGACTCGCATTGATACAAGTCATGCAGTCAATTAGTGGGTAAAAACTCTAATAAGTTAGTTCTTCAATCTTCAATTATTTATGTAGCTTTAAAAAAGGAGAGAGAAATTAACACCAGTCTCCAGCATTATAAGAACCTCAACAGAACCAACTCGGCAATCTTTAATTCCCCATCAACAGTTACAATCTTTCATCTATTTTAGTAATAAATCAAAACCCTTCATTTCTGCTATAAATATATTTCCAAACAAACCCCCAAATTCTTTCTTCTGATTCTCGATCATAACCGATAATTACTTTAACAATCATTATCTTAATTCCACTATTGCGCTTATTAATTACAATCACTTCTCAAATCACAAAAGGAAACAACTTTATGCGGCAGATCGAACTTATTGATAATTAAGAATATTTCAAGAAACCCAAGATTAAAATGAAAAGAAAAAACAATACATTGATGTCGTCGCCAACAGAATTGAATTCCTTGCTAGTTTTCTGACCGATCCAATAAGACCCAACTTTGTTCATTATCGCGTCCATCTGCTCTCGCAATCTCTTCTGTTCTCGGGCTCTCTCTGTTTTCCGATATCGATAGAATGACTCCCTCTTCCTCTGACTTTATTTCTAGGAATTAGAGAGAAAGGGGGGGTGGCGGGGAGAAGAGGGAGGGGGACGTAGTTATCGTTGACGTTGAGTAGTCTACAATTTGTTTTCCGCATGAGGCCTGCCACGTCATTCTTTTTACAATTTCATAGGACCGCGTCTTCTTCTGTGCTTGTCTACGCGTTGGTGAACCATGTTTTAAATTATAGTTGGTATAAAAATATTGGCTTAACAATTTAGTATTTAATTAACATTAAAAACTCTAGTTAAGTTGATTGATTTATCTAATAGTATAATTTATTTTTTTAAACATAAATAGTATTTTTGTATTTCTCAATTATAAAAGAATAATACAATAAAATATATGTGTCACAATGGCATATTTAAAACATAATGAAGCTCATGATCTTAGATATAGGTTTAACAAGTTAAATTGAGAAAATCAAACAAATTTAAAATGTTATGGTCTCAATATTTAAAAATATTATTTTAAAAATTAATAAAAATCAAACTACATTTTTATATATCATCCTAATTTGAACTCTTTAATCCCACCAAGTTATATCATGTCACCCCCACTCATTTTAATTTAAAATTATAGTTGAGCAAATAGTCAACTCGATAAGTTTTAATATTGATATGATGGCCTATGTGTAATAGAAATGATAAAGAGTTCCTAATAACCTAGACATTTATTTTATGCTCAAATTTTTTTTAATCCAACTTGGCATAACTTAAACCAGTTATATATATTTTAGTTTATTTTATAAACATAAATAATATTTTTTTAATTTCTCAATTAAAAAAATTAAATTACATCACATAATGTGATTTTTTTTGTCATGTTAAAAATTAAAATTGAAATCGTACTTGTAACATAAACATTTTTTTTGAGTTTATAAGTTAAAAAAATCAAAATATTTTAAAATGCATTCAATACATTAACACATTCTTTTATTATACTTATAATTAACTTGAAGTTCTACGTGGAATATAATAGAACATAACATGAGTGATAAAACTAGTTTGATACTATAAGTTAATAAGTTAAAAAAAGTGCAAATATTAAATATATCTATTAAAAATGATATTTGTTCATCCATGATACCATGAATCCTCAAAATGTATCTCAAATATTTTAGTGGTAATCATTTTAATTTTTAGTAAATTCTAAAAATATCCTTCATCTATATATTTTAAATTTTATCATAAAATATGTTTATATCAATTTGATCCCAACTATTTATAGATTCTTAATTAAAAACTTTCATCAAATTCTAAAGCTTTTCATCCATATTTTTATTCAAATTATATTTATCACCATTTGTTTTAAGAATTTAATGTTTTTTTATTGCATATTTTTTTACACAAAATGAACATTTGTACAAAAATAGTATAATGAAAAATTGATAGCACTCTTAATGTTATGACAATTACAATTTCAAAAACAACAAAAATTGGTGTTTTTGAAAGCTTATTTACTAAAGCAAATACTCTTTTTTTATCATAGAAGACTATAATAGTATAATTATCTACTATGTTTTCATATATATATATATATATAAGTAAAGAGTACAAAAATGTAAAGGACATTAGATTAGATTTTCAGTAGCCATCAACTAATCAAGAAAATGACCATAACACATCACATGTGCTAAAATATTATATTCCAAATAATTAGTCTTTATTTTTTAAATTTATGCTAAAATATTTTTTTTAAATGAAGTTTGTATCCTTCATTACCCTTTCAATCCTTCCCGTTTATACTTGAGCTTTGTTTGGATCTCTAATATTTTCTCTCAATTTTTTAGTTTTTTTATTTATTTGTTCATATTTTTATACTTTTAATTATTTAAATGGACTTTAAAGTTTTTTTTATCAATACATCCAGGATATATCAAAAATACATGTAAAGAATTTAACATTATCACCTATATACTATAAAAGAAAACGTGTTATTTTATAGTATTTTACTATTCATATGAATAATGAAATATCTTAATAATTGTTTTAATCATTTTAGTTTTAGCAATTCTAGCTAGATTGATTAGCATGCATGGAGGTCATTAAGTTCAAGGGGGTGCAATTTCTTTCTACATTGTAACGACCTATCATATGTCATACTTTTCTTGAAAATAAATGAAGGATATCATTCATTTCCTTAATAAATAAAAAATAGTATTTAGCCTCTAAATCCATACATAGCCTACTTCTAGTAGACAAAGAGTTAGACATTGCCCTTGCATTGAATCATTTGACATGTTATATTTTTTAAAACAAATATTAAAAGACGGACGAGTCATATACTTTTTTAATAAGAAAAAAAAAGGAGGGACATTTGCACGGGTCTAGACTTCAGGCCCACGCGAGCTGCTATCGAGAGGGTTAGGGGTTAGGCCTATAGTTGTCAATATTGTTCTGGTTGTCATTCCAGTTTTTCGATTAGAATGGAACATTCTGGTTTCGAAGTATTCTGGCGTGTCGTTTCGCTCTGTCTCTCTCTATATGTGTGTGTGTGTGTGTGTGTGTGTGTGTATATATATATATAAAACAAGCATAATTAAAATTTGAATTCTTTTTTATTTAAAATATTTTGGTGTTTTTAAATTATTTTGATGTATAGATGTCAAAAATATTTTTTAAAAAATAAAAAATAGATTTTGAACCCGGAACGGCAGGCTTGGAATGGAATCGAGGCTTTCTAGCCGGAATTTCCGGAACAGTCTGGAATTAACAGTTATGGCCTCATGTTTTTTTTCTATGACTTGTTATTACACAATGTTTTATATGTTGTTTTAAAAAAAGGTATTTTTAGATCTATCGATAGTGTCATATAATTTTCTAAGACCTAAATATTTTTATTTAAAACAAAATGGATCGTCACCCAACACAATACATGTATATAAACTAGTAAGAAACTATAATCAACATTACAAACATTTTGCTCTAAATTTAGATATAATCACTTCCAACACACAAGCCTAAAGAGATTGGGTTTATGGCTAAGCCTGAGTTATTTCTATTAAGATTTTGTTTTTGTTTTATTATAATTAAGAATTGCATAGAAAAGAAAACATTAAAAGCACATAACTTGTTTAAGATCAATTCATATATAGATCTAATAAATATCATGTACTAACATACCCAATTAATTCATGATTAACATCATTTGAATGAAATATTTTACATTCATAGTTTCTCATGGGTAATTAAAAAATATTTGATTTCACTTCAATGTCTCTAGGTAAGATAAGAATTATATCTTACTAGTAAGTTTATAAAGAATGTTATATTAGGTCATGTATTATTACCAAGATACATCAGCGCATCGATTGCACTAACTAATTTTATATAAAAATTAGAAGCACGTAAATACATAACTTGTTTGAGATTAACCTTTATATAGATCAAATAAATATCATGCATCACCATACCCAATTAATTCATGATTAATATTATTTGAATAAAATATTTTTATATTCAGAGGTCCTTGTTTTCACTAATGATATCATATATTATATGAAGATATTTCGTTAGCAACTATCTCATTTTAATTTCATTCTTTTT
>CM063603.1:12760067-12862085 GCA_032356905.1 Salix exigua
CTAATGGAAGGAAAATATCTGTTCGTGATGAAATTGCAAGTAGTTTGATGAGAGAATAACAAATAATATTTGTTTTTTTCATGAATTATTAATTACATAATATTATTATCATTATTAAATTTACAATATTTAAAAAATTATATATATATATATATATATATATATATATATATATATATCCTTTAAAGTAATTTCACAAGTTAAAAGCAATATGAAAAATTTGGTAACCAAACACCCAAAATTGCTTTTTTTTCAACCTTCAACTCAACCATAGTTTTAACCAAACACTTCACTATTTATTTTGAACCACAGTGAAAGCGTTTGTTTTTAAATTGTTTTTTTTTTCAACTTCAATCGCAAAAGTAAAAGTAATGCCAAATATATCCCAAGTCGATAGCTACAATGAATCCTCAATTCAATTCAATGTGTTTATTATTAGAACTTAGGTTTTATTATATGATTAGATAGAAGATGAATACGTCCCAATTCTTTTTTTGTGCTTTTGAAATATCAAGTGGGAAGACGGACTATAGAGAGGGATAAGAGAGAATCACTCCATAAGAAACAAATCTTCATGCTTTGATCAGAAAGAACACTAAAAACAAAACTTAGAGAACATGAAATTCCTAGTGGGCTAAAGATAATCTGAAAGAAACATACGGCAGATGATAAGAAGGGACGTCATAAGCCAGGCATGAAGTCCAAATCTGATTTGGGACTGATGCCGAAAAGAGAGGGGCTGATTGAGGTATTGTGATAGCATTGAGGTTGATTTTTAAAATATATTTTATTTAAAATAGTGTATTATTATTTTTTTAAAAAATTATTTTTGATAATTTAAAAATATCATTTTTTTAAAAAAAATTAAAGTAAAAAATAAAATGATTTTTTTAAAATATACTTTTGAAATGTAATGTGAAACCCTCGATTATATCAATTGTTTTTTTTTATTGTAACAATATCATTTTTTCGGGATTGTTTTTAAAATAGTGTTTTTATTCAAATAAAAACTCAATTAAGGAAAAATCTCAATCCCTCCAATCAAACTGCTAGATTTAAAAATGACGGTTAAAATGAATCATCAATGAACAGAGACGGCTAATCCCATGACCAGATATTCATGGGTCCCCGGCCTATAGCATGGTACCTGAGGATCATGTGCTGAAGGGTCCAACTTGTTCTTGTTTACCACCAGCAAAATGGGGTCCAAATTTTGGTTCTTTTCAGCGTTCGAAAACAAAATACAAGACGGCAACATCAAAAGACTTGTTTTGTATTATCCTATTGTTTTCCAAAATAATTTTTTTTAAAATTATATTAAAATAAAATTTTTAATTATTAAGAGATTTGTTTCACCACTAAAAGCATATTAATTTTGAGCAAAAGAATATTATTTTAGAATAAGATAATTGATAAAACAAACCAGAATTTCTATGGCTGGGCATGGAATGGTAGGTAGCTAAATAAATTATTTATACAAAAGACATGCTACTATTAAATATTAAATATCACTAGTGTCTTTATTATTTATTTTATACCTTAAATCTGTTCTGTTCATGGGTCACAGTTCAAACTTCAAACTTCAAAATGCTTATCTTATCCTTCGGCTCACGCATTCCCCAGCAAGTTGATCGTCCATTTGAAGCCAGTTTGCCAATTTGTACTTGATTTTCTATGAAAAATCACGAATCTGCCATTCATGGAGGGAGCACAATGACTCTAAAGTCCTTGTGCATGGAACGATTATTTTTTGTTGCCCTGTCACCATTTAGTGGCTAGGTATTATTTGGTGGGGACTTAATGGTGTGTTTGGGATAGTTTTTCCTTTTATTTTTGTGTGCTTCTAAGAGATTATGATTATTTTAATATATTTTAAGCACAAAATTATTATAAAAAAATATCATCCATCACAATTCAGAATACATATTAGTAATGTGATGACTTTTATTTTTTTAAATTACTTTTTATCAAAAAATTAATATTTTTCTACGTGTTTTCCATGATTATGTTGCACTAATATAAGAACTAAAAAATATTTATTTTTTATCATTTTAATATATTTTTCAAAATTCAGATTTACAATAAAGTAAAGGAATTGAGACAACAGAGAAGGGAGGAGAGATAACATAGGAAAGAGAGGGAGAAGAGAATTTGTATAGATCTATTATTTTGATACCAATTATAATAAATCTAATAATTCAGGTTGATAACAATAATAGTTTTATTGAAGAAAAAAACGATAACTACAGAAATCTAAGTTAAAAAGAATAATAAAAATAATTTCAGAGTATATTTTATTTTCGATTGTATGGGTCTATAAGAGATTAACTACAATTAAAGCAACAAAAACACGTATTACTTATTACAATCCCCTGCTTTCTTGAGGACATGTTAGTAATTTGCTCCTGTTTCTAAAAGGGCACTTTAGTAATTTAAGCACACGAATCAGGCCCTATTTTATTACACTCAACCTCACCTTCTTTTATTTATTAATCTCCCTTCTTCTCCATGAGTGAACCCAACGCACCCGCCCGCCCCTTCCACCCCTCTCCCTCACCATTTGCATAAGACCACCAGGTCACCAGTACCATATCCATGCCTCTCAGAGTTTGAAAGTGACTAACCACATCTCTCTCTCTCTCTCTCTCTCTCTCTCTATATATATATATATATATATATATAATCATACAAACCCTCCAAAAGACATTAAAACCTCTGAGAAAACCAAGAACCTGAGAACCCCACCTCTCATAAACCATCACTACAAACAAGAAAGCCAAAATATGCCTGCTAATCCTCCGAGGTCATCCCTTTTGATCCATAGAATCAACAACACCGCCACGAACACAAACCTGAACACCACCAGCACGACCACCACAATTTCATGCCAAAAACGGTGGTCCCCTCTGCCATGCGACGCCACCGCAGTTCCTGAGACCGTGTCGCGCTACCACACCCACGCCGTTGGCCCCAACCAGTGCTGCTCCGCGGTGGTACAACATATCGCCGCCCCAATCTCCACCGTATGGCCTGTCGTTCGCAGGTTCGACAACCCTCAGGCTTATAAGCATTTCGTCAAGAGCTGCCACGTCATCCTAGGAGACGGTGACGTGGGCACTCTCCGCGAAGTCCACGTTATCTCGGGCCTCCCGGCTGCCAACAGCACCGAACGCCTCGAGATCCTCGACGATGAACGACATGTCATCAGTTTTAGTGTCGTTGGTGGGGACCACAGGCTTGCGAACTACAAGTCGGTCACAACCCTCCACGCGTCCCCCGCCGGGAACGGCACGGTCGTCATGGAGTCTTACGCGGTCGATATTCCTCCAGGAAATACTAAAGAGGACACGTGTGTGTTCGTGGATACCATAGTTCGGTGCAACCTGCAGTCACTGGCACAGATCGCCGAGGACTCGCATAGACGCAATAATAAATCATCGTCATCGTGAGTGATAATAAAACTTTCGTCGCTATAATTTTATAAATACATTTAGGGTTTGATTTTTCTTCTTCCATATGGAAATGTATGATTTGGTGAAACACCTTTTTTGTGAGAATTCTGTGCGGGTTTGCCAATGATAATTTCAACACCCCAGTTTCTTGATTATTTAGTTTTAATTATCGTGCTCAGCATGCATTTTGTGAAGTGTTTTGGCATTAAATTCGACATGATCATCACTATTAGAGCTCTTACATTAGTGCTTTTCTTGCTGCCATCAACGCCCATGATAGTTGTATAATCATAAAACTTAATGGCATCTTTTGGCGGGGATTAATATAATAGTTAGAATCATTTTGGTGCGCGAAGAGATAATGATCTCCGCTCAAGTAAGTGCAGAAAAGCTGGCTTCTAGCATTGAAAAAATGAAAAGATTTGAAGAAGATCGACAATGGTACTCGAGATTTTTATTCTATATGGATTATGACGTAATGAGTAGTAGTGTACAATCTATCAGCAAACATAATAGGTTTAGCAATGGCAAATTGGCTGGGGACTTGGACGATTGCCGACGGCCGTGGATGGCGCAGCAACTTGCTCTATATATATATATATATGTTGTGATGATCTAGATGCTAATCCTCGTATAGACAGCAACAAAATCAAGCTGCTAGTTGTGATAATACACATGATTCTGTACTACAAAGTAATTATAAAGATGCTTTTACATGGTACCAGGCACGCATGCTAATCTGGATTTCTTATAAAAATGATTCTTTAGTTGGAAATATATTATAAAATTAATGTGAATAATTTCTTAATTTAAAAATTAATTTTAACCATACATCTAAACATATCCCTTACACCAATGGGGGTTGCATCAGGTGGTATGCAGCTTCCGTTTGAGCGAGGTTTTGGCTTACAGCAACACTCAATGGAAGCCTCACTTGTCATTGCAGGCATGTGATCCGGGACGAACTGGCCACCAGATTAGTCGGGCCGGCGATATAAAAAAACAATATTTTATGCTTATTAGGGTTACGTTTAATTTGTAGTTAATCGGAGTCGAGTAAGCAAATCATATCGGCTTTTTCTGGGGTAAATTTCTGTCAGGTTTTGAAACGACGTACATGAACGCTTTTTGTAAGTGGTGGGACAGTTGATTTTGTAAACAAATGTATTTTTAACGTAAGGAAAAGGATCTTGATGGGCAATGCATCCATTATGATGCTGCAGGACAGAAACTTCCATTTCCAGCTGACATTTTCTACAGGGTAGAAGCATCATGCATTAAAATACAAATAACGTGTGTAGAGAATCAAGAATTGCTGCCCTGTCAAGCTGCAACTTGATCTTGAAAACTCGACAATCTGCTAAAAGATTCAAGCAAGTGGCGCCCTCTCTCTCTAAAAATATACTTTCTTTCAAACAGTTGGAGTGCAACTTGATCTGATCTCTCTTTGAATACGACGGGCTTCTTGGTAGAGCAAGTTGGCGTGCAAGTGGGGGGACGGGTCTGCTTTTAATGTTCTCTCCTGCAACATGGTCTACTTTTTGAATGGCTCTACGCCAACCATTCTCTCTCGTTATAAAACTTGGACTGCCACTCGCTGTCCAGTTCACACTAATAACAGCTTGATATTAAAAAAAAATGTTATTTGAATTTCATGATTACTAATATAATAATAAAATTGTTAAGAAGAGAAAAAAGTATGGTCATCCATTGATTGGACTTTTCCACAAGTGCCTCACCACGAAATAACCCTGGCATGAAATTGTGGTCGGCATAAAAAAAAGAAGAAGTTGTCCATCGATTATAACTCACGTGTTGTTTGATGCTTGTTACTTTCCATTCTTCGGGTCTCACGAAAAATAAATTATTTTTACATTTATTAAATCACTGTGGAGATATAACTAAGAATTATATGTTTAATAACGACTAGTGGTGGGCTCAACCAATGGTTCCTTGCTGCTGGATAGATCTCATGGTCTTTTCTGTACAAATATGCATCTAATCATTTGATTACAAGTTTCAACCAATTAAGGTTTCTATCGTTTTTTTTTAAATAATAATAGCTCATTATTAATTAAAATGATCTGCTGGTTTCATTGGCATAGCTAATCAATATATCAGATATTATGAAATTTTGTTAATGACGCAGCAGAAAATCACAAAAGAATACGATCGACGTCGATATTATATTCCGTAAATAAGTCAAAAACAAGAGATACTCTCAGAAAAGTTCAAAACTTTATTCAATAATTCTAATGATAATTCGACCAGAGGTCTATAAGCATATTTAAAGTAGAAACCCTAACCCTAGGCCATGTCGGATAAGAAAACGACACTAATTAATAAAATTACCAAAAATGACAAATTTGAGATAAATGCATAATATGAAAAAGGTTATAAATCCTGAGCTAGTTGGAATTGACGAAAGTCAATTCGGACTCGGATTTCAAGAGTTATGGTTAAAACAAAATTTTCCTAAAATGATAAAAACGATGATTTTGGTGCCAAAACGATGGAATTCGGCCAAAAACTGGTGTGAGTTTCGCGTCATTCTGACTTCGACGCTCGGGCTGCCGAAATTTACTTGCCTTTGAACTTTGGATGCTCTCTCTTGAGCATGAATGCCTCTTCCACTTGTTCTACATCACTCTCTTCCACTTGAAAGGAACTCGACCTCGAGTTAGGTTCAGGATCAGAATCAGGATACAGGGGTTCCTATGCATGGTACTGGAATAAATCTGCCACATTGAAAGTCTTGGAAATTCTCATGGTCTCAAGTAGGTCAATCACATAGACAATATCGTTTATCTTCTTCAAAACCTGATACGGACCATACTTCTTGGGCTTCAACTTGTTGTAAGTTCTAACGGGAAATCTCTCTTTGCGCAAGAAAATCATCACTGAATCTCCCTCCTCAAACACCTTGTGATGCATGTGCTTATTTGTAGTTGCCTTGTATTTTGCATTTGTTGCTTCCAACTTCTGCCTTACGTCTTCATGCACGGCTTAGGCTTGTGTAGCCATATTTTCTGCAGCAACACTAAATCCTTGATCCCCCCTTGGGTAAACAAACTAAATCCATAGCACGCCTTGTTGGCGACACATATATCATAGCAAAAGGATTTTTCTCTGTCACACTATGAACAAAACTGTTGTAAGAGAACTCAGCCTGTGGTAATGCATGATCCCATTGTTCTGGCTTATTTCCATAAATGCTACGAATTAGATTTCCCAAGGTCCTGTTCGTCACCTCTATCTATCCATCAATTTGTTGGTGTGTGGTAGTGTTATGGTTCAACGAAGTCTGAAACATCTTCCATAAAGTCACCTAAAAGTGACTGAGGAACTTCGTGTCACAATCACATTTAATTGATTGTGGCACTCCATGAATTCGAAACACTTCCCTGAAAAATAATTGGGCTATGTGAGAATCTTTCGGCAAGGTATGAAGTGAGTCATCTTTGAAAACCTGCCAACCATCACGAAGATAGAATCTACCCCTCGCTGGGTGCGAGGTAGTTCCAGAACAAAATCCATGGTCAGGTCCTCCCAATATTGTTAGGAATAGGTAAAGGTGTATAAAGACTAGTATTTTGTTATTGACCTTTAGATACCTGACATATATAGCTCACATCTCTCTTCAATTGCAGCTAGAAATAACACTCTTCCAAGCTAGCCACTGTCTGATCTCGACCCAAGTGTCCACTCAACCCACCCCCATGTTGGTCACGGATTAACTTCTCTTGTAGAGACATTTTAGGGATACACAAACGATTTCCTTGAAACAAAAATCCTTCACTCTCATGGAAGTCACTGTCAGGATGCTTCTCAATACACTTGGCCCAGATTTCCTTAAAGTCATCATCCTCCTGGTACAACTTTTTTAGGCACTTAAACCCTATAATTTCATGAGTCAATGTCACCAGCAAATTGGCACGACGACTCAGCGCATCAACAACCCGATTCAAAACACCAGACTTGTGTCGGATAGCAAAAGGAAACTTTTGAAGGAAAGTTGCCCACCTGACATGCATGTTATCCAAGTGTTTCTGGCTATTGATAAATTTCAGGGCTTGATGGTCAATGTACAAAATAAATTCCCGTTGCACTAGATAGTGTTCCCAATGCTTCAAGGCTAGAACCACTGCATATAACTCTTGGTTATACGTACTTCACTTCTAAAGAGTCTCACTCAACTTTTGTCGAAGAAGGCTACTGGTCATTTCTCCTGGGATAGCACAACCCCAATCCCTATGCCACTCGCATCACACTCAACTTCAAAAACTTTCTCAAAACTTGGTAGAGCCAATACTGGTGCGGTGCATAACTTCTCCTTGATCAAAGCAAATCTCATTTCTGCCTCTTCTCCCCCATTGAAATTAGCCATTCTTCTTTCACTCTGTTATTGGTGCCATGACACTACTAAAATTCTGGATAAATCGCCAGTAGAAGGTGGCTAATCCATGGAAACTTCAAACTCCACTCACAATCTTTGGTGTTGGCCACTCACGAATTGCTCGAACCTTCTCTTCATCCACATTAACCCCTAAGAACTCACCACATAACCCAGAAACAACAAGCTATTGGTTATACAACTGCACTTTTACAAATTAAGGAATAGTTGGTTTTCTTGTAAAACTGCAAACACTTACCGTAATTGCTCCACATGCTCATCCTTGGTTTTACTATAAATAAGGATATCGTTAAAATAAACAACAACAAATTTTCCCATAAACGGTCTTAATACCTGATTCATTACGTGCATAAAAGTGTTGGGCGCGTTTGACAATCCGAACATCATGACCAACCACTCATATAACTCGTCTTTGCTTTTGAATGTTGTCCTCCACTCATCTCTTGGTCTAACTCAAATCTGGTGATACCCACTGTGAAGATCAATTTTTGAAAATAGTTTCAAACCCTCAAGCTAATCCAACATGTCATATAGGCGGGGAATTGGGAAACGATATTTGACGATTATCTTGTTGATAACTTGGTTGTCCACACACATACGCCAACTCCCATCTTTTTTAGCGTTAACAAGGCAGGAATTGCACATGGACTCATGCTCTCACTAATAAAGCCCTTCTGCAACAGTTCTTCAATTTTCTCCCTTAAGACCTTTTTCTCTTTCAAATCATCCGATAATATGGAAGATTTGACAAGCTTGCCCCTGGTATGAGGTCTACATGGTGCTAAACATCCATTAAGGGTGGTAAGTTGTTTGGCAAATATTTTGTCGTGATATCCCTAAATTGCTCTATCAATGATTTCAGCTTTTCAAGAACTGCTTTCGGGGCCTCTTCTTCTTCCACTATGAGGGCCTTGACCACTAATGCATAGAACTCTGGTGCACCCCTAATGTCTGCCACAAACTTGGTGTCAGAACTGGTTATCGTCAAAAAGGACTGTCTCTCCACTTCAGAAGGCTTATTAGCAGTGCTTTCTTCTTGTAAGGAATCATAACAATTTTATGTGACCCCCATGTAAACAAGTCTTATCCCGCCTCTTGTATGTAATATCAACATCGTATTGCCACGGCTGACCCAACAACACATGGATAACATCCATATCAATTACATCACAAACTACTTCATCTTTGTATATCTTTCCAATGAAAATAGGAACGCGACATATTTTAGTTACCTTTACCATGGGTCCCTTCTTGATCCAACCGATAGTGTATGGATTAGGGTGCTTCTCCGTTAATAGCTTTATGTGTTCTACTAGTCCCTTGCATTGAAGTTCTCACAACTCCCACTATCCACGAACAAATCGTAAACTTTCTGACTAATTGTGCAGTAGGAACAGAAGATGTTATTTTACTAACCAACATCTTTTTGTCTTGGAGTGTACAATATACGCTGCAATACACAATTGACCTGTTCTCCATCTTCCTCAGCAAATTCTACCCTCTCATAGAAATCACCTTCTCCTTCGGCATCTTCAGCAGCCTCTAGATCTCTTTCTTCCCCTTCTATCTAGTTGACAGGCCTGTGACAATCTAGGCAGGTATTAGAGAGGTGTCTAGGTTTCTGACAGCAATAACAAACCCCAGGTGCAGGCCTAACATAAGGGTTGGAATTCAAATTCGTGTTCTGATTTGGATTTTTGGGCATATTCCTATTGATCTGGACTGCTTAGTTATTGTTGCTGCCTCTTTCCTTAGACTAGTTCAACATGCTTATTGATTGAACACCCTTATCTCTACTAGCAAATGGTGAATCTGAATTGCTTCTGTGAAATCCTAAAGTTTCTCCTCTTCGTTCCAACAACTCGGCCTTTAATGCTAAGTTATGAGCTTCCTCCACAGTCCAAACCACTTGTAACTCGATCTTATCTTGGAATGATGATTTTTATCCATTCATATATCTGGTTACGCACTACCCCTCTATTTCGTTCAGATTATTTCGCTCCAAAAGCCTGGAGAATTTTGCAGTACGCGCTACCCCTCTATTTCGTTCAGATTATTTCGCTCCAAAAGCCTGGAGAATTTTGCAGTACGCGTTACCCCTCTATTTCGTTCAGATTATTTCGCTCCAAAAGCCTAGAGAATTTTGCAGTGTAATCAAACACGGATTTGGGCCTTTGTGAGCAATTCTGAAGTAACTAAAACAAGTATTGTTCATAATCTGATGGTAGAAACCTTCCTATCATAAGTTGTTTCATTCTACACCATGTCCTCACAAGTATCTTCCCTTGCCACTGCTGATTTTTGTATAATTGATCCCATCATACTGCAACTTCTCCTTTCAATTTGAATGCTACAAATCCACCAGTTTTGAAAAGATTAATAGTTTTTTAGATTTATTCTATAATTTTAATATAATTTTAGATTTCATAATCAAATATATATTTATTTGAATAACACAAAAAATAAAAGCAATATTATGCCTCCTTTTTGGTTTATTTTTTGTACTTCTTTACTATGAATAGTCAATATTTTATAAACAATTAATCTATATTCTGAAGCATTTTCAATTTGGTAGTGGAACTTTATTTTTGTCACTTTTCAATCTTTTAAAGTTCGAGGGAATCATTCACATTCGTTGAAATAGAAAAGAAGAGAACTATTACATCATTCACATTTCAAAGATAAAAAAAATTATTTTTGTGTCAATACAACTTGCTTTGACCTTTAATTATGTTGAAAAAAGTATTTCAAAATCAATGAATATTTTTTATTTGATTTGATTTTGATTTTTTAAACAAATTAGAGTGAGTTTTTTGGTTGTAAATGAGGTTATGGGGGTGCTAAGATGATTTTTTTGGTTGAAACATATAAAGGTTTGGGTTTGGGATCCAAATAATGGTGAGTGAAGGTTCTTACAGAAAATGACAAGTCCACTAACAAGGTGAAAGACACAAGGTTGTCAATTCTGTTTCGTTTAATGCTTTGTTTTTTCAATTGGAATGTTTTGGTTTTGACATGTTTCGGCGCGTTATTTCAGGGTTGTGTTGTTTCTATGTATAATTAAATATATTAATTCAAAAAAGTAGTTCAAATTCAAAAATAAAATTATTTAGAATTGTGCAATTCAATCTAAATATACACAATAAAATGATTTTTTCTAAACAAAATTATGAGCATGTATAATATTATGCGAATGTTATCATCAATCTCGCAAGGTCATTATTACATTCTCTAATTGCTCTGAAATTTTAACATAATATATATAAATATGTCAAGAGACTTGTCATAAAATTTCATCTCAATCTAACAGTCAGAATAAGAGATATTGTTGATATTGTAAAATTATTCATTATTTAAAAAATACTATTTGGCCGAAACGAAATGGACGGAATGAAATTGGAACGTTTCAGCCGGTATTTGGTCGAAAAATCTGGAATGGACCAAAATTTAAAACAAGGTAAAAACAGCGATGTTTTGTTTTGTTTTTTTTAACTAGTACAAAATATTTTGGTCAAAATGGAACGAAACATTCAACCCTGGAAAGACATGTTATACATAATGTTAAAAAGAAGAAGATGAATCAAAGTCGTTGGAAAAAAAAACATATGAGCCTAGTCTTGCATACCCAAGTATAATTGAGAGTTTTTTTCTTAAAATGTTTAGATATGCAAGCCTGATCACGGTGAGGTTCACCTGAATTTGTGTTTTTTAAAAAGATAGGTTGAAGCATACTTATCTTAGTGGCCATTTGGTAACGTGGTGCAAACTGCGTTTTAAGAAAACTGTAGTTTGCACCCGTGTGGTAATCCATGAAATGCAGTTTATTTTGCTATGAGACCCACCAAACTCACGATCGAAATTGAGGTTTACATGAAGCAGTATTTTATAGCTTTTGTTGTGTTTCAAACCAAGGTTTTCATCGTCTCTGCATGCGTTTCTCTTTTCCTTTTACATTTGAAAAAATAATATACAGAGAGGAAGAAGACGATGGTTATGCGTAAAAACATTATAGCATAACCACCTTTGGCTTCGGCAGGACCACCACTAACTCCCTCTTTCTCTCGATTGCAAGTTTATATCACTAGAACAACCATGGTTGTACCCTCTCTCTACTATTCCAACAGCAACAATCTTAGGTGAGCAACAGAAGCTCTTCCTTCAACACCGTCAACCTTCTGACGCTTCTCTCAGCCACCATTCCCGATGAAACCACCACAGGAAGAACAACATCGACCTTCTCTACCCATCGGTGTCAACCATCGATCCTCTCTCCGCCGTTGGTTTGACACTTCTATTCACCTGAACAATGGTGTTGAACTCTTCACATTTAGAAGATATGAACAATGCAACGCACCGTTTCATGTCAAATATTTTTAAGCTAGACTTTGGCCTAATTTGGCTACGCCGACCTATTTTATTGGATGAAGCTCAATTTGATTTTTTAAAGAAAATAAATATATTTTAAAAAATATGTAGATAAGGATCTGTTCTGATGAAAGGGAAAAACGCGTGATTTTGTTTTACTCCACAACCTTGTTGGTTTTCGATTGATTATGAATCATAAACTTGCAAATGGATTTGGCCTTGGAATTATATATCTACATCTGCATCGTAGATTTTGTTACTAATAATATTGTTACCAGATGTTTTGCATCAATCAAATAGCGAGGGATCACAGAGGCATTCATATATCGATTTAGTTCGTGATGAAATTGCAAATAGTTTGATGGGAGAATAAAAACAAATATTTTTTTCATGGATTATTAATTACATTTTATTGTTAGGTAAAACATGATAACCAAAACACGAAATTGTTTTTTATCAACCTCAACCACATTTTTAACTAAACACTAGCATAATTATTATGAACCGTAGCTAAAAATATTTTTCATGAAACTGCTTTTTTAAAACCTCAATCACAAAAGCAAAAACAATATCAAACACACCTTAATACTCATGGCCCACCATATTTTTCTTATATATTATTTTAATGATTTAAAATTTAAATAATTGTTTTTATTTTAAATAAAAATATTATAATAAATTTTTTTAAAAAAACATATGACTATAACATCCTTTTTATGGTAATATTTTTAATTATTTATGAAAATTTATGTATAAACATAGTATGATTTTTTAAAAGATAAAATCTCTTGAATATTTAATGAGAATGAAATGTTTTTTATTTATTTTTTAGTATAAATACTTACATAATTTGCTTTAAAATTATAACTACTTGATTTTTTTATTAAAATATATTGGGAAAATTAACCACGTTATTCTATGATTTGGAGCAAATTGCAATTGCCTATCAAGTTTTGAAAAATTACACTTTAAAACATTATTAATAATAATAAATTATTTTAAAAAATGACATAACTAAAATGTCCCTTATATGTTATGCTTGTTTAATTTCCAGGGTGTCATTGTTATAATTAATGAGAGTGGGAGTTTTCATTGCATGTGTGACATCAAAAAGTTTTCCATGTAATGGTATAAATCATAAAATTATGATTTGAAAGGTTAATAAGTTATCACCTAGTATTATAATCACTAAAAATATCTAATAATATGTGAAAATTTAATTAGAAAACTAGTTATGCATAGGAGAAAAGAATCACCTTCAATGCACCCTATCTTTGGTAAATTGCATTGTTGAGGGATTGATTGTTTTTTTTAAAATCATGTTTCTATTCATTAGTCTATCTAAGATAAAAAAAAGCGACAAAAAATGATCTTTGTCTTATCAAGCTAAAGCCTAATCACTATAAGAACTAAAACTTAATAATGTATTTATTTCTATTTTATATATTTAATACTTGAAAATATATTTTACTATATAATTTTATACTCCTAAATATTAAGTCTATAAATTACTCCTATCATTTTTTTTCAATTAATTTTATTTAATATAGGGAATATACATTACATTGTAAAATTCACACACCAAATATTAATTAGATAAATTAGTTTTTGAGGTGTTTTTAAAATGTAGGCCAAGTTCTTATGGCTTTAATTAAATAGTTATCACATCCAATGTGCATGAAAACACACACTATTATTTGTGATTTTTCAGTAGGCTAAATTATGCAAATTTGATTTAATGTTTTAGAGAGTTAACCATATGCAAAATCAAAATATATAAATGTATTTTTGAAAGAAAATAAATTGTTGTTTTTTGTTGTTTTCAAATAATAAAATAAGTAATTTATTTAATACCTGAAATACGTTGTACGGAGGTCATAACTTTAAATATTAAATATAAAAGGGTGAAAAAAATGAGACTAAGAAAACAGTTGTGAAATGGTCCTTAATAATAATAATGATGCTTTGTTTGGAAAACAGAATCTTAAAAACCCGGAAGATACATTTTGTTTTCTTACAAAGTTTTGTCAAGCCAAACATGGTTTTAAGATCATTCATAGGCTTTAGCCTAGTCACAAAGGTTAAACTCTGCTACACTGATTGTTTTTGTTGCTCGGAGCTGCTGCTGGAGTTGATGTCATCCACGATGGTTTTGAAGATCCTGCTGCTTCTCTCGGTTGCCACTGGATGTTGTGGAGGAAGACAATAGCTTTTATTGCTGGACCGCTGCATTGAAGAACCTGCACTACTGCTGCTGAAGGAGGACACTGCAGTGCTGCTAATTTGTTGATAATTTGTTGTTGCTGTGACCGGGAAGAACCACCTCTGCTGCTGCTGCAAAGAGGAACTATAATTTTTTAAAAAAAAAATTGCTGGTTGTGTTTTGGTGGGGTTATTGTGTGGGAAAACAATTTATGTAGCCTTGCTTTTATTTTATTTTATTATTTATAATTGACTCCCCCCATCTCCACCCTTCCCATATCCATCCAAGGTAGCTAGAGTTGATGTAGCCTTGCAGCTGATTAAGAGTTGTCAAAACGACATTCTTTTTTGGCGTGTTCAGTGTCGTGTATGGTGTAGCTATAATGGGAAGAAAACAAGGCCCTCTTTTGTCAGCAGATTGGTACATGGCGGGGAAAAGTAAGGTATGAGTTATAGCAGCCCTTTTGTACCTCGAGGCTGCCTAAGTTAGAGGTTTATTTGGAGTTTTTATTGGCGGTAAGGGAAGGTTCTAAGGCTTGTGAGTTATATTAAAGAGATCTTTGTTGTTTGTTGAAAATGAAGATCCAAATTCATCTAGCAATGCAAACACCAAGTAGAAGTGTTGAGTAGTGTTTTTAGAAAAGAATTGACAGGTATTTTTGGTGAAATCAAAGCTGGGATTTTGATTTATGTGGTATGAAGTAGATGTGAGGATGAAATTAGAGCTACGAATATGTATTTGAGATTTTTTTTTTCGAATAAAAAAACAATGTATAGTACTTGAATAACATGTTTCGGGTGTAGGCATCCATTAAAGGAAAATTAGAGTTTTTTCAACGAGTCTCGTATTTTTTATTTGGTCCCTAAACTCTTGAGATTTTTTGATTGAGTGATCAATGAACCTAGTCTTTGGAAATCCATTCAATTTCACCCTTGATTGAGTCAATTAATTTATACAAACTTCAAAAAATTCCCACAACTTCTGGTTCTTACAATTTCACTCTTATAATTTTTCAATAAGGCCCTCAGATTTCTCCACATCTTACAATGTGATCATTGGTCTTGAAATTCTTTAATTTGATACTCAAATTTCTTTCAATTAAACTCTAGATTGAAATATTTTGGCCATTTAAAGTTCTAATTTTGTCCTCAATCTCTCAATCTTTATGAATTGATCTGAATTAGGTCTTCAAGCCTAATTATACTTCAATAAAGTCCTTAATAAAGTCAATTAAACCCATAAAAGTTTAATGAAGCACTTTAATTAATTAATTCTTTTTATTTTATCCAAATTGACTTTCTAATATTTTTTTTCTTTTGAGTAAGCTCTTGATTAAATCAATTAGGTTTCTCAGAAGTTTGATTAAGTCCTTGAATTTAATCATTTTGCAAGTTAAACTCAACTTCAATATCCTTCTTTAATTTGATCTAAAATTCTTATTGTTTTCTTCAATTAAACCCTTTATTGTTGTAATTACACCTCAACCTTAACCACTCAATTCAATATAGTCCTTCAACCTTCGATTAAGTTCTTTTTGTCCATTTTTTTAGAAACCTAAAATTAGGTTATGATAGAAGTAACAACTATTTTCTAAGAAAATAGATTGGAAAGTGTATTTTTTTCAAAATTCAATAAACAACTGTAATTTATTTGAACCAAAGGATGATAAGGTGTAATTTTCATAAATTTATTTTGTGGTTTTAAAAAAGCATGCTTCTAATAAAAAAAAACACATTTATTAAGAAAAACACAAGAATAAGTAAATGAGATTATGGATAAAGAATTATATTTTTCTCCTTAATTTAAATTATTCGAATTCTTCCAAATACTTATTTTTTTATGTAATATGATTTTATTAAAAAAAAACCATATTGTTGATATAAAAAAAATCATCATAAATAAAATATTCATGGATAAGAAAGAATTATTTTGACCAAAAACATGTTGTTTCAAAAATTTAAATTGTTGTATTCATATACATTTTTTTATATGATTATCACAAAAATAAATTTAAAAATGACTTCATAATAGCTTACAAGCACACTTCTAGTGTTAAAAAGAAACTAAAATAGATTATAGTTTTATTGTGGATGAATACTCATTGTATTATGGATTGTTAAAGTATAATGATGTTTTTGTCCACCATAATAGTAGACAATTAAGTATAGTAGCCAATTAAGTAAAAAATAAGGGGTAAAATAGTCTTTTTACAAGCTTAATTTTGCATATTGAATTGGTTGGGGTGAATCGTTTTTCTTTTCTTCTTTTTTTGTATAGTCAAATGACTTAATTATATTTAAAATAAAATTTAAACATAAATATAAATTTACATCCAAGAGCTTTTTAGTCTTTTCATTTTTTTCCAAAAAAAAGTAAAATGATTAAGTACCCCTAAAAGAAAAACATACTAAACTACCTTTCAAGAATTGTTTCATATTTATTTATGTTTTTTATTATTATTATAGTCAAGTGCATAATGGGAAATTTTAGTATTTTAACAATTATAAATATTATATAAAAAAACAGATGTTTTCCATTCTTTACACATATATTTATAGGTTTAGGAAGATAGGGGGCTAGCTAGCTAGTATGAGATTATGGGCATGTTTGGCACAGCTGTTGCTGTTGTGGTTGAGGTTGATAAAAAGCTGGTTTCTGAAAAGCGCTTTTAGCTGCGGTTCAGAACTGAAATTTGTGTTTGGTTAAAACTGTGGTTGATGTTGAGTTAATGAAAAGCAGTTTTGTGTGTTTGGTTACCATGCTTTTCAAATTGCTATCAACTTGTTAAATTAATTAAAAATACACATGTATAGAAATACACACACATACATTTATATAAATATTTTGTTGGAATAATATTTTATATTTATTAATAAATATAGTAACAAAATATTTCAATAATTGACGTAAATTAAACACTTGCAAATAATTATTAATTATTCTCTCATTATATGTAGAGTTAAGAAAATGACCCAAGATCAATCAATTCATATCAATCCGGACAAGCTTAAAAATCCATCACTAAGCGGGCCCTAAATGGAATATGAGATAACAAGTTTAGAGTCCATATAACTTGATTTTTAAATTCCGGATTAACTAGAATGCCTCCTTCGTAACTATATTTCTGGGGTCTGGTCAGGCACTGTGTGACAAACTTTTCAGTTCAATTGTCTCAATTCTATATGCATCATAGTTTGTAAAACATTCCTAGTAATTGAAAAAAACAATCATATTCCTATGGAAAATTGCAATTCCATTGTTCTCTGTTTGCCTTCCATTCAGACCTTTATACAGAAATTTCAGATTACATTTAAAACTTAGATTGAATTCTGCAACGAAACTGATGCTAACCCTTGCCCATATAATTAAGAACTATTGTTAACATTTTTTCTAAAGATCAGTTGCAATTTCTGAAAGGGAGCAGATTGTGGCTCCAGTGACTTGTGCCTGCCAAGATTTATATGGTTTTTTTTTTAGTTTGTGAATTGAGAATTTTAATCTTGCCTCTGTTGTCTCATAATAGTCGTAGCTATATTTCTGGAGAATGGAGGTGGAGAAGAGCAGTAGAGGTAGCAGGCAAATAGTTAATGGAGGATGGTTTTTTGGGATGAGTTCGGCAAGGGCTATGCTGAAAAACCCAGCAACTTGACAAACACTTTTCTTCGATCCAGACATAAAGGGTTTGCGACACAGCTCCTCCTTCTCCTTATCCCAGCATTTGCGACACAACTCCAATTTTGCAGATCCAAGCCTCTAAAGTTTCAGCTTTCTTTCCCTTTTCACTTCTCCTCTTGGTTTCCCTTTCTTCTTCTCCTCTACAGCTACCACTGGTTTTGTGGTTGTTTGTGACTGTGGATTTGTGGTTGCAGAAGACCGTATCTGATGATTTTTTGTGTGGGAGACGAGGGGCAAAGAGGGAGAGGCAGATATGAGGGAGACGAGAGGCAAAGAGGGAGAGGCAAGAGGATGATCTGGAATTTATTTTGGCGTTGTGGACTTCACGTGATTTTTCTTTTGGCAGTGTATTGTCATCAAAGTGGGTTCATGCCGCGGCTGCAAAAGCAGGTCTCAGTAGCTTTTGCAGTCGCGGCACGTTAAATATTAAAATGGTAGAACCCCTAGCTAAACGTAGCTGACCTGTTTGGTAGTGTAAAATATTGGGGCCGCGTTCCAACGCAACAACAGGTTGGAACGCGGTCCCAAACACCCACTATAGGTACAAGGTAAAATAAGGACACACTAGCCTGTTGGCTATCGTTACTTCGCAAATAAGATTAATTTTCTTTAAATCTTGTGATCTAGTATATGTCTAACTCAAGCTTCTAGTTAAATTACTTGGTATTTAACTTGAATTAAATTGATTGATTTTATGGCTTAAATACAATTTTTATAATTGATAAAAATATGATTTAACTTTTAAAAAACATTATTGAGATAATGACAAATTGCTTTGATCCCAGTTCTTAAATGACTCATGTCATGAACTCCATTGAGTTCAATGATGTTTTTTTCTAAGATGTATTTTTAATTATTTATGCAGTTTATTTTTCAACGAATCAAACATTGAAGTATAAAAATATAGCATCTTGGCGGCCAGAATCGTTGAAACACCTTTCTCTCTCTAGGTCAGATTTCATTGATCACCTCTCCTTACTCTCAGCCAATAAGGACTGAAAAAATAATGAGATTGAAATTTAGTACCCAGATAAAGTTTTGATAAACACAAAGGACCCAATCACCTTATAACAAAAAAAAATGGAGAATAAAAATATACATCACCGATAAATTCAAATTCATCACTTATGTGACCTATATACAACACTTCAGTTCTTTATTTTGCAATTCAATCCTCACCCCTGCAAAAACACAATTGAGCTCTAATTATACAAATAAAAAAAATGTTTGAAGATAAAATTGAGAGTTATACAAATTCTACTATTATAATCCATAATAAAATATGAGATGATAAACAATGGTGTAGCTACAGTAAAAACATGTACCATTTTCTTTATAAAAAGTTAAAATGAGTATGCATGTTGCAATGATGTTGTAAGGAAAATGAGAAAGATATCATGTTATGAGTCATTAAAAAGGGGATTCCATCGTAGACTCTCTAGCCCTTCTTTCCTACATTGTTAAATTCAATACAATCAATGGATTACCAATTGTTAAATCAAGGTTTGAAAAAATATTTTTACATAGTAAATATACAAATATATATATATATATCCACAAACTGATGTTTCTATAGCGTTGTGGAATGATATAAACTAATCACATTATAATTATAAGTACAAAATAAACTAAGACATTTGAGTTTTTCAGTGTTAATCAATGATATATCATTTTATATTTTATTATTTTTTATTGTTAAAAAAAATAAATCATTTTTTAAGAAAAGAGTTTGTGAGTTTTTGGGTCAAAAAATCAATCCAATATCGGGTCCTTCAAGACTACAACTTTTAAAGCCATTAATCCTCTAAATTAATGAGCTGGGTTAGTTGATTTGGCACAAGAATCATCAAAGCCCTCTTTGTGTTACACTTTTTAGTGTATTCATCAGCAAACGTTGAGTGTTGGATCTTCAAAACCAAAGTTGCATATCTCATCCAAGAAAGACGAGTCACCGTCGCATCCAAAACCCTCTCACCATCATCAAGAACTCGATGGCTTCTCCTATTTTATGCTTATGGTCACTTTATCTTGATGGATGTTTTGTTTGTTTGTTTACTCAGTTACCTTGTTGTTTGGCCTTGGAAGATCGTGGGTCGAAATCTACCCATTTTTCTGGTGGAGTTTTCCCTTTCATTTGAGCTTCAAGTCCTGGCCATTTTAGTAAACTAGCAAGGTATAAAGGGAAAGACTTTTAATTTAGTTACTTTTATTATTGTTATGGCCAGGTCTTTTTAAATTATTATTTTTATTGCATATTCTATCATTGTATAATAAAGAAGATCATTTGCATTTTTACTTTATTTTTTTATTAAAAAAAGAAACAAATATTTTTCACATTTTAGGATTTGAAAAAAAAAAACAAGTTAATTAAATATTTTGAAGCTACAAGATGTTTTGAACAAAAGAGTTATAACTAATTTTGCCACTCATATGAGTCCATTCCAATTTTTATTACCCATTATAGAAGTGGCTTAGATAACAAGTCTTCAATTCTTTTTTTTTTTACAGAGACCATTGGTAAAATATTATAAATAAAAAAACATCTTTTGTAAGGGGAACAATGATATTTTTTTAATGAATAACTAAATCAGCAAGTCTCCTTATAAAAGGGATTGGTGTGAATATTTTAGTTTTGAGAATAACCAAATTGACAAGTCTCATATTTTTAGGGATCTACATCGAGCTTTTCATTAAAATAATTGAAAACTAAATAAATAAATATAATTAAGGCCAATCAAAAAGATATATTTAGAAAAAAAACGCATAGTAAAAGTAATTTTTCATAAGAAAAGATGTTATAAGGGTGACATCATTCTTCCCTTAAACATAACTAACCATTTATCTGAATATTTAAAACCAATATATATTTTAGGATCCCTAGTTTTTTTAGGTAATGACTCTTAATTTTTCTTAATGTCATATCTTCCCCCAAGATCTTAAAGGAGTCCGAGGCCAAAGTCTGCCGAGGTGTGACAAAATGATGATTCCATTAAAAACTTTAGGGTTAAGCTCAATTAGTAGTTTTATTTTCTCTTATTTTTTCTTTTTGGTGGCTATGTGTTAGAGAATAATATAAATCATATTATGGGATCTCACTTATAAGCTTAAACTTTTAGATGAGATGGTTCTTTAACATGGTATCAGAGCCTGGTTGACCAAGCGGTCACAAGTTCAAATATGATATGGTTCCTTAACATGGTATCAAAATCTTGTTGACACAACAATCACGAGTTCAAATCTCATCACCCCCATTCTATTTGATAAAAATCAAGCACAATGTAGAGTGGGTCTGCGTTCAAGTTTCAAGCCCAAAAAGCTTTTACTTGAGGGTGTGTGTTAGAAAATAATATAAATCATATTCTAGGATGTTATGATACCATGTTAAGGAACCATCTCACCTAAAAGCTTAAGCTTATAAGTGAGGCGCCATAATATAATTTATATTATTCTCTAGCACATCCTCAAGCCCACATCATCTTGTGCTTGGTGTCGCGACGATGATTTTTTTGACGCGCTTCGCGCCCCAGCCATTCCTCGCGTATTGGGGAACAAAGGCGCGCGATGAAAATGGGGTTGTTTATAGCCGAAAAATTACAACTATAATTATTAGGAGTCGCCACCTAATATTAAGGTTACTAGAAACTTAGTGGTATGCGAGAGTCTTGAGTAAGGGGACTTGTTCTGCAAGGGGAAGACGCATCACCCCCAGTGCACCCTACCTAAGGCAAGTTGCATTGTTGTTTGATTGTTTTTTTCTAAGTTTATTTTTTACTGCATTTTCAAAAACCATTTTTTTTGTCTGTGGGTGTATTTTACGATGTAATTTTACACCGCAGTTAAAGATATTTTTCTTATGTACGAATGTACTTTACAATGTAATTTTACACCATAGTTAAAATCTTTTTTATCTACGAATGTATTATACAAAGTAAATTTACGTCGTAGTTAAAACTCCCTTTTTTATCCATGGATGTACTTTACAATGTAAATTTATATTCTAATAGATGAAACAAAAATATTTAAAATTATTTTTGATATTTTGGCCAAAATTTCAAAGGATAATTATAAGTCGGTTATGATATCCAATTTTCGTTTTAAAATATGAGAAAGATGCGTCATATTTTTTACAAAAAATATGCTTGAAAAATCTTGGAATTTGATCGTATGGACGAAAACACATTTTATATTTTTTATTAAATAATAGTAAAAACAAATACATACATCTTTCAAAAAAAATTTAAAATATTTTTTTATTTATTTTTTCATTATTATTATTATTTTATTATTTTTATTTATTAATCATGCATGATTGGATTCCACTGCTCACTAGTTGCCTAAATGTCATTATCAAATATTGATATACCTTTATCAATCAAAATGTATACAAATATCTTTTAAACATAAGACGTATTACTCCAACAACCATACCTAAAATGGTACAATCTTGACCAAAAAAAGTGATAGTATCATGGCAAAACCATTAGGTATATTATTGATTTTTTTATGTTTTTGGCATTGCTTGAATCTCATATCAAGCCAACCAAAATCATCAGGTTCAATCTCAAATAAACTCAATGTGAAAGGGTTAAATAAAAAAAAAAGTCAATTGACTAAAAAGTTCAAAGAACAAAAGAGAAAGTTCTAGGTAACTATTGCAATCCATAATAGATAAAGTTTTTTTCTTATGTTGCACTTTTATAAAAAAAAAAAATGTTTTCATGTCAGGTAGTCTCATGTATTCATGAATTTAAACATCATTTCATGATTTATTAAACATCAATTTTGTGAAATCAAATATAATTATTGCTAAAAATAACAATAAAAATAAATATTAAAATTAACATCCAAAAGAATAACAATCCACTTTGCTACTTTGAAGAGAATCAAAAATAAAAATTGAGTTGAGAGGGGAAAAAGAGGAAACGATAATGGGTTACAATATCATCAACATGGTTGCTATAATCATTCACCATCGTATAAGAAAAGTCTTGTCAAGATGATTCCAATGGTACCAAAAAAGATCACCTTTAAAGGAGGGGGGAAGAGAGAGGAAAAAGGGGATGAGCATTTCTTTAATTTCAAATTTAGTTTTTAAAACTTTAATTATTCTAAATCAATAAAATTAAATTTTATATTTATTATCCCAACATCAGAATCTTTTAGCGATATAGCAAGAAATCTATATCAGACCAACCAAAATAAATAATTAAGTTTAATTTTTAATTAATTCAATATAAAATAATTAAATTTAAAAAAACATTGATTAACTAGGAAAAAAATTGTACAACATTGTTACAATCCAGCTTTATCTTTCTTCACATTAAAACGAGTAAAGTTTTTAGTTTTCTTTGTAAGTCGATTGTGCATCTTAACTGCCAGGTATCATTTATTCACATGAAAATATTTATAGGAGTTTAACCAATTAAAAGGAGTTGCTAGATTGTTCATGTTACGTAAGATATCAATCGGATGTTTAAGTTTTAAATTAAAAACAAGATAAGAAATTAATTGATAGACACACACACAAACACACTTGTCAATAATTAAGTCTGTTAGAGAGGAAAGCAACATGAAACCCACTAGTGGGGCTTTATTATTTTATCCGAAGAAATTAATAAATAAATAAATAAATAAATAAAACAAAATAGTTGACCCCACCTACCATACATAGTGCAATTCCTCGTTATTCACAGCATAGTTATTAATTTTGTTCCGCTCTGTTCCGGGCTGAACGACAGAATGTTTCGTTTTGTTCAAAAAATCGAAACAAAACAGCGTTGTTTTCATCTCAGTTTTAATTCCGGCCCGTTTCGCAAATTCCGGTTGGAACGCCTCTGTTTCGTTCCGGACGTGTCGTTTCGGGTTCAAAATTTATTTTTTTATTTTTAAGAAATTATTTTTGATATCTATACATCAAAATAATTTAAAAACACCAAAATATTTTAAATAAAAAGAATTTAAATTTTAATTATGCTTGTTAAATTAATATTTTATTTTTTTCATATATATATATATACATAATTAATTAATTATGAACAATACGACACCAAAACGACACGCTGGAACGCTCCGAAACTGGAACATTCCGTTCCGATCAAAAAACCGAAACGACGACTATAATACTTACAATTATGATTCAAATAACTATTTTTTTAATGTAAAATTTGCAAAATAATCAAGTCCACGGGATCTATAATTTAGGACCGAACACGTAACTTCTATATCATTGAGAGGACCGAATTCTAGCCAATACATGAGCGTCTGTATGCATGTTAGTGTGTTGTGTGGGGAGGAAAATTTATAGAATCAATTCCATGTGCATCTGTGGGTGGCTTTATGAATAAATATTGATAAAAGAATTAATTTGAAGATATAAATATTGATAAAAGAATTAATTTGAAGGTCTTGAGGCAACTTGAAGGCAACGAATACTTGGATGTTGAGACGGTAACCACCCTGACCTGCAGCTTATATATCCATTTTATTTGACCTACATAACAACAACTCAGCTCTAACCATAAAGAATTGAGTAAATAATGCATTACAGCTTGGTGGATTTGTCAAGTTACAAATCAGTCCCTCAACATACATATATTTGTTTACTCGCATGGAATATTGCATTTGTGTATAAGGTCGTTTTTGAGGTTGGATAGAGCTAATTACAATATTGATGATGATAGATAGATAGATAGGTTTTACCTGAAATATTGAATAATTAGAAACTTATGAGTACATGTCCTATTGCCAAAAAAGAAAAGAAAAGAAAAGAAAAGAAAAATAAATGAAAGGGGTACTTTGGTAATCCTACCACACCACCCTTCTAACTATTGCTTTCGCAGCAAACTACTTCCGATTCAAAACCCACTTCTCCTAACCTTTGAAAAGGAAATCAAGACATATGAAGTTCAACAACTCCCGGAGAACTACAAAAGGGAGAATGAGATGACATGGAGAGACTCTGCAACAAAACTGAAGATGGCAAAGAAGCAGCTGATGGTTCCGGCGACATGGGGGATCAGAAGCAGCTTCCATTCCCTTATCGCACTTCTCGTCGCGTTCCTAGTCATAGCTTCCATCTATGTAACCCAAAACAGTGGGGTGCTCATAGAAGATGCGACTAAAAGCAAAAGCTCTGATGATTCGTCGTCAAGGTGCAATTTGTTTTCAGGAAAATGGGTTTTTGATAACAAATCTTATCCTCTATACAAAGAGAAGGAATGCACCTTCATGTCCGATCAGTTAGCTTGTGAGAAGTTTGGGAGAAAGGACTTGAACTATCAAAACTGGAGGTGGCAACCACACCGGTGTGACCTTCCTAGGTATAAATCACTACATCTCTCTATTATCAGTCTGTAAATTCATCAAACAGATGGTGTATTACTTTTCTTTGTGGTGACTGATAAGATGCATTATGCAGGATGTGATCTTTGGCTATGGTTTTTGAGTTTTGTGTGGAATGTTTTTTCTTTCTTGTGTCGTGTTAATAAGGTAGGTTCAATGCCACAGTATTGCTGGAAAGGCTGAGGAACAAGAGGCTCATGTTTGTCGGCGACTCGCTAAACAGAGGCCAGTGGGTTTCGATGGTCTGTCTTGTCGACTCGGTGATTCCGACAGGGCTCCAATCCATGCATCAGTACCGCAATGGATCATTGCACGTCTTCAAAGCCATTGTGAGTTCGTAATTATTATTATTCAAGTTAGATGAAGATAGTCAACAAGAGTTGAGATGGCCGAGTTGGTCTAAGGCGCCAGATTAAGGTTCTGGTCCGAAAGGGCGTGGGTTCAAATCCCACTCTCAACAAACACGTTTTCTGTAACTTGTTTTAATGCACAGTCAGTTTACGGGCTTGGGTTGAATTTAAAAAATCAGTCTGTTGGGCTTGGTCTGGATTTACATTTTGTTGTTATGAGTATCGGCCCAGCTGAAAATTCTTTTTTTAAATTTTGGCTGGCCTTGGAGGGAAGTTAATCTAAGCGATTCATTGATCCGGAGCTTGACTCAGCTAGATTTTACTTTGAACCAGTTTTTTTTTTTTTTACCATAACCATATTATTTCAAGTCATTTTTCAAAAAAAAAAAACTTATAGTTTAGTTAATTCGAAGATGCATGTTTGGGAGTATAATTGAGGTTATTTTTTAAAATATATTTTTGTTTAAAAATACATCAAAATTGTATTTTTTTATTTTTAAAAAATTATTTTTAACATTAGCATAACATATAAAAATGATTTAGGTACACTAATTTTTATTTTCAAAAGAGCTTTTGCCAAATAGTAGCTAATATGCTCATGAGATTTTGCAAATTTACCTTATGTGTGATTGTTATTAATGTGATTCAGGAATATAACGCAACAATTGAGTTCTATTGGTCTCCTTTACTGGTGGAATCAAATTCTGATGATCCAGTGAACCACCGAGTGGATGATCGGACTGTTAGAGTTCAGGGCATTGAGAAGCATGCTCGGCATTGGACTGATGCTGACATTCTTGTTTTCAACAGCTATCTCTGGTGGAGAAGAGCCCAAATGACTGTCTTGTAAGCACATTTATCTTCTCTTCTCTTCTCTTTATAAAGTTCATATATAATTATAATTATAATTATAATTACATTGAGAATCTGATATCAGGTGGGGATCATTTGAAAGCCCGGATGGAGTTTACAGGAAGGTAGAGATGCCAAGAGTTTATGAGATGGCTCTAAAGACATGGTCAGATTGGTTAGAGGTTCATGTAAACCGAACGAAAACACAAATGTTCTTCGTCAGCTTGTCACCAACTCATCAAAAGTATACTGCAATTCTAACCTAGCTTACCACGTATTTGATCTTGATCAGGATCATAAACAATATTCGAATGTGTTTCAGGGCTGTGGAGTGGGGCGGAGCAGAAGGGCAAAACTGCTACAACGAGACAGAACAAATCTTCACAGAAGGATACAGGGGGCAAGCCTCCTGCCCAGAAATCATGCGTGTGGTTGAGAAGACTCTGGATGACTTGAAAAAAAGAGGATTAAATGTGCAGATGATTAACATAACGCAATTATCAGAACACAGAAAAGAAGGGCATCCATCTGTATATAGAAAGCAATGGGAGCCATTGAAGGAAGAACAGATATCAAATCCTAGCAGCTACGCAGATTGTATACATTGGTGTCTCCCTGGAGTTCCAGATGTGTGGAATGAACTTCTTTATGCTCACATTATTAATCTTTGAGGATCTAATGTAAATGTATCTTCAATCTTAAGTTTTTGTTCTTCTTGTCAGGATTTTGTTCAAGGAACGTAGTAGAATTTAGCCTTAAATCTGTCGTGCCACACTCATCTAAAAATAACCAGACATTGATTTTCATTCCCGATATACTCCTGGAAAATCAGTCTTAATTAATTTGTAATAAGAGAAAGCAATCATCATCATCAATGTAAGACTTATATTCCAATAGGTTCAATGATGATGATAAATAAAATTATAATATCAATATATATAATTTTACTATTAGAAATATATATATATATATATATATATATATATATATATATATATATTTCTAATAGTAAAATTATAATATATTTTTTAGTACATTAAAAGTGGAAAGCTCATCCAATTTTTTTAATGTCAAATACGCAATTGTCATCGTAATTACTGTATTCCAATAGATAAGAAACTAGGTCTTGGGCTACAATAACTTCCCCTTAGCATTTAGAATGTATGTTTTAATCATGGATTTTGACACCAAGAATTTCGAGTTGTTCACTAGATTTTTTTGTGTTTGATGTTTGACTTAAATAAGATGTTACTGCTCCTATTTTTACCATATTGTTTATTGCTTATTGTTGGGTTCCGATTGTCATATTCCATAGATGAGAAAATAATGGGTGTGGTGACGAGAGATTTTTTTATTTCATAAAAAAAATCATAATATTCATTATAAGAGTATTATTGTCATTAAAAAAAAGGCAAACATGTAAATAATTAGATTTTTTTTATTTCTTTATTTTTAGTGAAGATTTTAAGTATTAGTGTTTGTAAAAGATTTATGATGCATATTATAAGTTTTAAGAAATTGGTAGGTGACATAATTAACTATATAGCTAAATCAGCTCGAGCTTTCACTGTAGCACAGAAATAGATTACTGTGGGTTGTAATAGTAAAAATATTATTTTACCCCTCAGTTCGCCTCGGCTTTAGCCTTGGAATCAGGGTAGTTTTTTATTTTTTATATTCATTTATACAGTAAAATAATCATTATACCCTCAAATAAAACAAAAATCAAGAGTAATACAATAATAGAATGGTAATTGCATATTTTTACTAACAGTAAAATAACTCTTTTACCCTCCAATAAGACAAAACCCATGAATTGCCTATGAGAGTGTTTTGGTTCGTTCACATTTTATAAAAATATGTAAATACTAATATGCCCCCATAAAAGACAAAATATAAGATTTGATTGTAGAAGTGTTTAGGTAGTTTACCATTTATTTAATATTAATTTATGCCGAATACTACAGGTGTGAACGTCGGACGCGCCAAAGCTTTTTGGCCTTATGCCCTCTTATGGCGGCACATGCAGCCAAATCAAGAGGTGAAAAATATTCATCTGGCATTTCACAGGATGAGCCGATGAGCCTCCATGTCCTTCACTTAATGGTGGAGCATGTTGCATCACACGGTGGCTGAAAACGTTCCGATTGTCAGTTGAAATGTTTTCCCCAGCTGCAAGCAAAAGTGCTTGGAGGTCTTCTATGTTGTTGGTGTTTTCATTTTGGTCCCTTATCTTGATTGTGTTGTATGGTCTTGATTTCTGTTATAGAAGTTTTGATTTATTTCAATTTTGTCCTTCAAATGGAAAGTGATTATATATTTAAGTTTCAATCCGGTCCTTATTCTTTTAATTTCCGGATTGAGTTGAAATCTCTAAAAATATTCGGTACAATATTTGTGATTTTTTCAATTTTCTCCTTCAATGAAAATTGATTATATATTTTCTTTTCATTTTAGCCCTTATACTTTTAATTTTTTATTTCAATTCCTTTATTTGTTTTTTAAATTTCTCAAATTGTCCTTATTTTTATCCATGTTTGCATATGTGTGCTCTTAGTTTTGGTTTTTATTTTTATTATTTTCTCTTTTGTTGAGTTAATATTTTTAAAAATAATTAAAATCTTAAATTTTAGTTTGTGATTGTGATCATTTAAAAATTGATATTTCATATTTTTTTCCCTTTGTTCTTTCGTTTAGTTTTTTATTATTTTTATTTTATTGCAAGTCAAATGATTTTTTTTCAGCTAATTATATTTTTTTTTTGCTTGTTCTTCTGTTAAAGTTTTAAGGTTTTTTTATTCTTTGATTTAATTTATTTTTTTCTATTATTACCAAAAACACTAAAAGAGATCGTTGTTTCCCTGTAGATTCACTGTAGCTCCAAACACGTGCGCATTGTTCATTGGCAATTTGATCCGATGTATCATGCAAGTTCGTCCGCTTTTTTTTATTGTTTTTTTCCGGTTATGAACAGTGGAATAACGTTTTTGTCCCTCGAAAAGGAAAAAACACGGTTCAACGCTAGAGGGGTGCGGAGGTAATTGCGCGCGTACGGACCGGTCCGGTCCGCCACACTTTTTTTATTTTCATTAGTTTTTTTATTCCTCAGGATAATTTAATTTTTTTGTTTTAATAGTAATGATAATTTTATAATAGTGGCATTATTAATCATAACAATAATAGAAATTATTATTTATTATAATGGATATAGTGCTTATTGTGTTAATAATTATGGTTTTAATGGTAATAATAACAATAACTCATAAAATAATATAAAAAATATCAATAATGAGAAAGTAATTATAATAACGATAATAATACTAATTATAATTTTGATTATATTAATAAATATAAGGGTATTGATTATTGTTATAATAATGATGGTGACAGTAAAAGTATTGCCAATAATAATCAGAATATTAATTATTTACTTATTTGAGGGTAAAATAATTATTTTACTGTGCAATGTAATGTGCAATTACCGCGATACCCCTAGACTACAACTGTTTTGTGTCGTTTTTTAAGGATGAAATGATTATTTTACTGTGTAGAGAAATATAAAAAAATTAATAAACCGGTGATCCGATTCAAAAACATACTATTACAATCCATAGTATTTTCACTCCCTTGCTAAAATGAAACAATAATATTTTTTTAATTTATTTTATAATATAACGAAAAAGAAATAAAATAAAATACTGTTATTTTCAAATATTATTTTAAAACCAGCAAGTTTTCCCTCCCCACGAATCATGGTCTTTGCCCCAACATCCTTCTCAACCCTTGTCAAAGATGCCATTTTTATCGTTCAAAATAGGAAGAGACAGAAGTCAAGAGGCAGGCCTAAAAAAAAACACGGTGCTTCTCACAAGCACCAGTCTTATTTGCAATGGCACCCTAACCACCGCACATCATGGTCTATCATTCATACAACTGTGGGACCAACATCTGCCCAGCCCTTCAAATCACAGCTGGCAACAATCTAAGTAAGCCCAGAAAATCAATGCCCCGCTCACGGAGCGTGTAGAATTAATTTTTTTTTTTTTACTCTTAGTTTTTTTTTAAATATCAATATAAAAAACAAATTTCTTAAAAAGCATCACAACCATCATGAACTCTCAATTGTAGCTGTAGCACCATATCAGAGTCCCCACTCTCTTGCAATATCTTTGCAGTCTCAAGACAGATAAAGAGTTTTGTTTTATTGAAAGTCGAATCTGCTGGCTGACATGATGCAGAGATGGAATAGAAAAAAATCCCATTTTCCTATAGTAGCATCAATTTTGCTTGGTGTTGTAGTTTGTTCAATTCTTTACAATGAAAGTAGCATTCAGCAAATCCACGAAGAAGACCCACCAAATCAAGGCCCTAAACATCAACAACATGCCAGCACAGTAACTTACGTTGTGCCAAATCTTGGTAGCCACTCAAATCTTGCACCAGGTATGTAATATGTTTTAAAGGTTCATTATTTTTGTGTGTTTCACTTTCTAGAATGTAAGAGCTGTATAAAGTTTTGATCTTTTACCGGTGTGCTGTTATTGTTTTGTTTGTTTAGTGTTCTTGGATAGGTTTAGTAGATGTAACTCAACTAGTGAGTATAGTGGCAAGAGGATCAGATGGGGTGACTCGCATGTGAAAAAGGGGAGGAGAAAGAGCTCGGAAAGTTGTGATGTTTTTGCAGGCAAATGGGTGTTTGATAGTGAGTCATATCCGCTTTACAATGAGTCTGATTGTCCTTACATGTCTGATCAATTGGCGTGTCATAAGCATGGAAGGTCTGATTTGGGGTATCAGCATTGGAGGTGGCAACCTCATGATTGCAACTTGAAGAGGTACTTATCTCCTTTAGTTCATTTTCAAGTATCTGTTTTGCATTTTGTTTTTAGAGTGTAATTGGAAGTGCTTTGAAGCATGAAAATGGAGACCCTCGAGTTTCAGATTTGCTTACTGCCTGTAGCCTTCTCATTAGGTGTTGAAGTTGGAATCCCATGTAGTTTAGATAGGTGAAATCAAAGTCTTAGTAAGCCTAGAATTGAAGATCCTGTAAAATTGAAGTAAAGAGAAAGAACCTTCCACATTCGCCCCATCAGCTGATGCCTGGATTCTAAATCCGGATTCTTAACTTTGCCTGTCTTGGTGAAAGAATGCTCTTATTTAAAGTAGTTTTTGTTGAGCTGAACCATTCTTTTTATTGAACATGATATGCGGACCTGTTTATTTTGGGTATTTATGTTAAATGATATTTGATTAGTTCTCACTGTTTTCATATGGTGTTGTAGATGGAATGTGACTGAAATGTGGGAGAAGTTGAGAGGGAAGAGACTAATGTTTGTGGGGGATTCGCTAAACCGAGGGCAATGGATATCATTGGTGTGTTTGTTACAGTCAGTAATTCCAGCAGATAAGAGATCCATGTCACCAAATGCCCCTCTTACCATTTTCAGGGCTGAGGTAAGCAAAAACCTTGCTTGGAGTTTAAAGTAATCTTAATGTGTAATAGAAGAAAACGTTTGGTGAAGTAATGTTCTACAGTTTTGTTATGATGTTGCAAGAAATTTGAAAGGTATTCTTTTCTTATTTGTATTTGTTTGCAGGAATACAATGCCACTATTGAATTTCTCTGGGCCCCTCTTCTTGTTGATTCTAATTCTGATGACCCAGTGAATCACAGATTGGATGAACGGATAATGCGCCCAGATTCAGTTCTAAAGCATTCATCAAAGTGGGAGCATGCAGACATACTAGTTTTCAACTCTTACTTGTGGTGGAGACAAGGCCCTGTGAAGCTTTCGTGAGTGCTACACCATTAAGGTTTCATCAGTTTAGAAGACATAGGTTGTAATGCAATAATAGAATTGGTTATGAATTGGTGTGATAATCAAGCTTTGTGACATTTTCAGATGGAGTGCTGAAGAAAATGGAGCTTGTGAAGAATTAGATGGGTTAGGAGCTATGGAGTTGGCTATGGGGGCCTGGGCTGACTGGGTGGCTTCAAAAACTGATCCCCAGAAGAAACGAGTCTTCTTTGTTACCATGTCTCCAACACATCTCTGGTGAGTATGATCCATTGCCCGTGAGCCTAACTCTGACTCATTGACCATGAATTCTTTCTGCATATACTTCTTGGTATTTAAACCACGGAGCTGACTACAAATGCCATATAATTATTCTCCAACTCCAGGAGAATTCTAACTTTCATTTGTTAGTGACTTGAATTTGGAGTGAAGTTTAGCGCTATGTGAATTATTTTAATCAAGGATTGTCTGCTGACTCAAATGTAATTGTTAACTGGTGGCTGTAGCATGGACTGTGAGATCGTTCACTATAATCTTGTCCTTCCATGCCCATGCTCTACTCTGTCTTTTCCTTCCACCCTTCTCTTTTAATTTCAAAAGACTGAATAGATACTTGTTAATTGTGACTGTTATCTGAGTAGCCAATTTTGTTTCAATTCTACTTTAACGACCAGCATTAAGCAATGTATCACTGGGAACACCTTTTTGCCTTTGCTCCACCTCAATTTTCTTGTATTATAGGCATTCAGACATCCATTGATGCTCTTGTTATGTGGAACATGAACCATGATAGAGGGACACTGGACCTGAGACATTGTTTATGCATTTGTATGATCATAGATGATGGAGGGTAGCCCAAACAATTGAGATATTGGGCTTTATCGTATTGTTTTTGGTTTAATTTATCTGAACTTTCAAGTTAATGCTCTGTGATTAGGCTTGATTTGTTGGGCTTGATTTAACTATTGCTAGGTATTCTATTTATTGCGCTTCAAGCCTACTTGTATGTTCTAGTTAGAGTTTTAGTATTTGTATCCATTTTTTCTAAATGTTGGACAATTTTGATGAATTGAATAAAAATTACGAAGTTGCAGATTTTTCCAACCCCCTTTCTTTCACTTCTTCAGCCTTTCTTCTCTTTCTTTGGTTCTTCTTCTTAGCTTATTACTTCATCTTCATATCTCTTGTCCCCCGTCAACATTTGTTATAAATTTATAAGAGGGTACAAGAAGTTTAGCTAGTGCCATATTTGGTGCTTTTCAATGTCATAGAAAGAGGTTTTTGAGCTTCCTTTGCAGTTAATCTCTTACATCCATGCAGATATACATGTAATAGACTGTCAATCTCAAAACTTGTTTGAAAGCAAATGATACAAGCTCTACTTTTTTTGCTTTTCAAGATTGTCAAGCTTTCAGGATATGCACCTGGTCAAGGTTATAGTAGCTTGTCACCCCTAGCAAATTTGAGAATCCACCTCTCATGTTCTTGTTGAACTGTTTTCATATTTCAGGAGCCGTGAATGGGGGCCTGGAAGTGATGGAAATTGCTATGGTGAGAAGATGCCAATTGATTGGGAGGGGTACTGGGGAAGTGGTTCTGACATGCCTACAATGCGCATGGTGGAAAAGGTTCTTAGCAGGTTGGGATCAAAGGTTTCAGTTCTCAATATTACACAGCTTTCAGAGTATCGCAAAGATGGCCACCCTTCAATCTATCGAAAATTCTGGGAGACATTGAGCCCTAAACAATTATCGAACCCTAAATCTTACTCTGATTGTATACATTGGTGCTTGCCTGGGCTGCCAGATGTCTGGAATGAATTACTATTCCATTTCTTGTAAAGGCAAGTGTACCTGTCCACATCGCAAGTCATTTTCTGTGGCAATTGGAAGAGAATCACTGTAGCGATATATATTTTGGAAAGGAAAAATCCTCGCCAAGGAAGTCATTCATTACAAGAAAAGCTGTGCGAACTACATCTTTTGTAATTTTAGATACAGGTTAATCAACGTAGCTCACATGATTAAAGATAAGTTTTAGTGGATGTAAACCCATTATTCGGATCATATAATCCGAAATTCTTTGGATTTTCTGGATGAAATTTCATAGCAGGATTAATGTTGACAGGATCGTTTCTGAAACCAGGACACTTTCCAATGTAAATGTACTTTTTAAATGAAAGATGGGATGGTCAAGTTGATGTTGGAGGAACTGCATGCCCAAGAATATAAAGCTCTGCCTTCACACAGAAGCTAATACATGAAAGCACAAAGCACATTTCATACTGGGATGCCCGATGACAGTATTTAAAGAACAATGGCATCAATGTTAGAAATTTTTATTTGTCTCTCATGACATTCTTATATTCTTGATCATGCAAATCCATGACCATGAAGATAGTATTGGGAGAAACAACAATATTCAACACTCTCTCTTTGTATGAATCTATAGGAAACTCCTAAATAAAACAATATATATGCGGAAAATATATATTCAAACACCACAAGCACAACACATAAATTTTTACGTTGAAAATTTTCCCAATATGAGAAGGAAAAACCACGAGACCGTAGTCCACTTAAACACTTCCACTATTAATAGTAATAGGAATACACAAGTCTTCTTTAGTCTCAACTAAAGGCATGCAAACTGAAAACTATCTTCAAAAAATACACTTTCTTGGCATAACTCAACTAATACAAGAATTCAAGGAATTTCTCACCAATAATAGAGGCTACTGTTTACGGGCTGAAAACCATATGCAAAGATATCAGAATCCAATCTCCACCGTTCACAATAAAGATTCAAGTGTCATGAACATCCCTGTAAAGTTTCAGCTCAATCGGACCACAAAAACTTGTCATCGGATCAGTTGATCAAAACTGGACAGAAAAATCCAAGAACACTCTTTTCTCTCTATTTTGGCAACTCACTTGTTTCTTTTCACTTTTCAGCCGCCACCCAAGGAATGGGGACATGAAACCCTATTTTTCTAAGTGGATCATTTCATGTGGGCTAGATTCACACAAGATATTGGGTCATCCTCTTTCTAGGAAGAAAACCCAAACCCAACAGATAGGTCATGGGGTTTGATCATGGGGATCAATTGATTGATTATGGCTAATTATCTTCATGATGGAAGGAGAAAATCGGAAAAGAAATTAGTGAGTGGGGTCTCTGATCTACCTATAAATAATAGCTTGTGTACTCCATCTACAACTACTGGTAGGCATAGATCACAGGACTCCTCTCGTAAAATATTTTACTATTTTGTATTGTTGTTGCCGCTTTGGTACTGCTGCAATTGGAAATTCATTTAATTTTCGGTATTTGAGCAACAATGGCTGGAGGTATTTATAATCTAAATTTCCACTGCTATATCTATTTAACATTCGATTATTTAAAGTATTTCTTACAATCTAAGAATATAAAGCATGCAGAAATTGATAGCACAAAAGCCCATTTCGTTCAGATGGTGATCATGCCTATCAATTTAACAAAAATGGTACCAGAGCTGCTTGCCTTCATAAGATAGGTTAATTGGAACATCCTGCTGATAATCCTGGAACTGTTTGCACATTTGATGCTTGTACAAAACTATATATGCTATTCCTTACTTTTGTGGACGCTACATTGGTTTTTATACGAGCAGGCTGCATGAGAAGCTGAGCTGTACCATCCCACCCCAGTCTTGCCCAGATCCAAAACCCATCTTGATTTTCCTAGTTCCTGCAGTCTTTTCTTTCTCAAAATGAACTTGAAAGCTAGAGTGAAAGGGTGAGGTTGACATCATTTCCTCCATGGCACTCTTGAATTGGAGTGTTGGTGCTCGGTGGAAGTGCACCATATTCTGAATCCAATTGATTGCTACATGTGCAGTAATTGAGATCTTCTGGTGGGGCATCATGGGAGCTTGCAACATTAGCTTCATGACAAGGGTTGTGAAGAACCTGTCCAGAAGAAGAAAAGGAATGAAGAAAATGTATTGCAGAAAAAAACATATCAAGACTAAAGATTCGGGAAGATCTGCTCCTAAAACACTTATAAGAACACAGCAAATGAAAACCAGTTAAACCAAAGCCAAACTAGAAAATACAAAAGATTCCCATGAACAAGAAAATTCACTCAGCAAGCATAGAATAAGATTCAGAAAATTTTGTGGCCTGGGAAAACTAAATCAACATAGAAGCAGAAAAAGCACAGAGCATAACATTTAATGAAATCAAAGCAGTTCAAGGAGAAGAAGCTCTGGAACCAAGTAAAAGGAGAGTAGAAGCTAAACAAGACATTGCTCGAAGAGACAAAACAGGACAGCAGCAGTATTTGACGAAACAAGAAACTCAGCAGCAACAAAGAGCATCATTACCAAAACAAAAGTATGAAAACTGGTAGAATTTCCTGAGCAGTTCAGATTAATTAGATTATAGATATGATAGAAAAGGCTCACCTTCCTACAAATGGTGCCATCCTCCTCAACTTGCCAGCCTGCTTCCTCACAGAGAGCCTTGAGCAGGTCATTGCTGTCAACATGTTTCGGAAGCTTGTAGTTTCCATGCTTTCGAAGACCTTCAAAAATTTTCCTAGCCACCGCCCTCCTTCGACGCTCCCTCTGCTGGTTTGTTTGCCGCTCCCTGTCAGAAGGATAGCGAAATTTGGTGAAAATGCGGCCATCTTTTGTAGCTCTATGTACTCTCCAAGGTCCCCTGGTAGTCTTGATGCAACCACTTAACACTACCTTCTTCCCATCTTCCATTTTTTCTTCTTGCCTTTCTCTCTTCAGTCTTCAGTTCCGCTAATGCTAGTTTTCCTTTTCTTTCCGTTTTCTTGTCCACTGCTATCGACTAATATTTGCAGAAAACAACATAAAGGTAAAGGAAACAAAAAAGAGGGAATCAAAAGTGAAAGAAGCTATTCAGGCTTGTTTCAGCGTGACCCAGAAAATCATCCTTGAGATTAGCAAATGGATCGGAGTGTCATTTAATGGATATATAAACGGTTTGATGGAACACATTGGGGGATAAATGTCATACTTGATGGCAGAGATGCCTCCCTTTTAGCCAATTCCAATGAATATATGCATGGACAGTCGAAGAATCAAGTAGGGTACGACATGGGACAAACATGCAAAATCCACAGCTACTGGAAAGAGAACACTTTATGCCCAAAAATAGGAAGGAAGGTAGACAAAGATGAGCAGCTTTTTTTTTTCGTTTTTATTACTATTATTTGAACCCCAGATGAGAAGCTTGCTACTTTACATGATAACCAATCTCAATTCTCCATTGCAACAATATCTGATTACTTCATCCAATTACAGGGTTCAAATCCGTCGATTTCATGCAGCCTTAGCGGGAACAGCAAATTTGATTTGAACTTTATAGAAACACGATTCTTGTATTGTCTTAAGAACTTGTTTACAAATTCTGAATTTATAACACAACAAGCTAAATAGAGTTTTGACATTACATAGGTTTTCAATCAAAAATCATTTGTTTAATTATTTACATGGATTTTTCAGTTGAATCTAATGATTGTACACTAAACCAAAAATGTTGCAGTGTGCAGGGGCAATCTGCCTCCGTTGAATGCTAAACCAATTCCGAGATGCTTGACCCGTGCCCTTCCCCACCGTGCCCAACATTGAGAATTAACAAATGCCAGTATAAAGATGGGAAGGTCTGGAACTGAGGGGACCTTCATGAATTCGTTGCATGATTGATATCTACAGATTTCTCTTGGAACTTCAGCTTCTCAAACCTTGGTGATGTAGCACAAATCTACAAGGAGAATGTTAAGAGCAAAGGACTAATAGCAATTCGAGGAGCTAGGAACCCTCCTACACACGGTACAATTGGGACTAAAATTAGATATCATTTATTCTTAATACTCTGTTTTTTATAGGCATTTTACAGACTTGTAATAAATGATAATTTAATTATCTTTTTAATTGACTATTAATCTCCATAATTGACAAACTAGCCCTTTATTTCCTAAATAATAAATTATGTAGCAGTTGATTCTGAAATAACATACAATATCCTTTTATAATTAAGTAATGTCTTAGCTTATTTGGCCTTGTGTCTTTAATTACCATAGGCTCGTAACAAAGCTTCTTCCTTTAGAAGAACTCGTCCTCGAGTTCTGGTTATGTCCTTTTCAACTCTTTTGTGTCCATCCAGGTGGTGTCTTCCACATTAGATCCCTTCCACTAAACCAAAAATTCAACTTTTGTGCGATTCTCTTTTTTCTTAAGTCTTATTTCTAATATCTTGTCCAGTTCGGTGCGAGTGTGCCTTCTTCCATGACTATCGGTAGCCTAGGGTAAGGGTTAATCTGAGTTCCAATCTTTTTTTAGATAGGAGATGTGAAATACTAGGTAAATCTTGGAGTCTTTGGGTAAATCAAGTTTATATGCAACTTCCCCAATCATTTGAATGATCTGGAATGGCCCGAAGTACCTTGGAGAAAGCTTCAAGTTTTTTTTTTCATTTCTACTATCATCTATCTATAGAGTCTTAGCCTTAAATAAACTCAATCACCCATACTATATTCCTTCGATGTTCTCTTTTTATCTGCGTACAACTTTATTCTTGTTTGAGCTCCTTGCAGGTTCTCTCGGGACAAGGTTAGGATTAATTCTTGACTCATTTTATCCTCAACCGCTTGAACTGTTGTGGTACCAGACTCATAGGGGAGGAGCCATGGAGGCTTCTGTCCATTAATGATTTCAAAGGGAGTGAACCTTGTGAAGGAATGCTCTGAAGTGTTGTAGGTCCACTCGGGTAGTGGTAGCTAGCCAACCCAATCCTTAGGCCTATTATTCGTAAAACACATAAGGTAACTTTATAACTATTTATTCATTATCTCTTTCCACCCATCTGTTTGAGGGTGATATGTCGAACTCATTAACAGCTTGGTTCCACTTAAATGGAAGATTTCCTTCAAAATTTACTTGTGATTACTGCATCTCAATCGCTAACAATGCTCTGTGGTATGCCATATAATTTGAATACATTTTCCATGAGTACCTTTGCTACTGTTGCTATTGTATATGGGTGTGCTACTGGTATGTAATGATTGTATTTGCTGAACCTGTCTACTATCACCATGATTAGCCCCTTTATGAAGTCCATACTAATATCCACTCATGTTTTGCTTGGTATTGGTAGAGGTTGTAGAGCTCCACCTGGTTTGAGGTTTTCTATTTTGTTTTTTTGGCACACCTTGCATTCTCTAATGAATTTCCTGATATCTTTTCTCAACCCATGCCGAAAGAATTCCCTCTTAATCCTTGAGTGAGTCTTTTGTGAACCAGTATGCCCTCCCATTGGGCTACTATGGAAGTGTTGCATGACTTGCTCCTGCTGCATCTTTAAGGGTCATAAGTGTAGTCTTTTTTTGTAGAATAAGAAACCCTGACCTAGTATTTGAGAGTATCAAGATCACCTTGATGGTAGTGGTTGAACAGCTACTACAACTAAGGATCTTGGTTGTATACTTGATGGATCCCTTCCCTCCAATTAACAGAAGCCATACTGATAGCCTTGACTTCTCCATATCTAGTCATGGATCCCTCTATCTATGAATTGTTTTCCTGGTTTAGCAACCTGGAGAGAGCATTTGCTACCTTATTTCCTTTGTCGTTATGATATTCCACACTAAATCAAAGCCAGATAATTTTGCCATCTATTTTTGCTGAAAGGATGTTCCATCCCTTTGTTCCAAGAGTTGGTTTAGAGTTTGTTGGTCAGTTCTTACTTTAAATTTGTGTCCTAATACATAGTGTCTCCATTTTTGAATTGTTAACACTAGAGCTAGAAATTCTTTCTCATAAGGGGACAAAAACAATGTCTTTCTTTTTAAAGCTTGACTTAAATAGACTAGAGGTCTTTCTTCCTGCATTAAAACTTTTCTCAACCCATTTCCAGAAGCATCACATTCTATTACAAACAATTTGGAGAAATCTGGCAAGGCAAGAACAAGGGGGTCACCATAGCTGCTTTTAAGACTATAAAAGCCTGACTAGCTTGCTCACTCCACTTAAAGGAATTTTTATTAAGTAGAGCTAAAGGGGCTACAATACTTTTGTAGCCTTTAACAAACCTCCTGAATAACATGTTAAACCTAAAAATCCTCTTAAAGTCTTAGGACTTTTGGTTCAAGTGACTCCATCATGGCTGAAATCTTTAATGCATTTGCATTGACTCCTTTTTTGGAAATAATGTCCCAAGTACTCCACTTCCTGACAGCCAAAGATACATTTTGAGGCCTTTACATATAATTGATGTTGACCCAAGACTTCTAAGACAACTCTTAGATGCCCCACATGTTCTTCAATGGTTTTATTGTATACAAGTATATCATAAAAAAAAATAAAAAAAAAAACTAGAACAAATTTCTAAGATATGGTCTGAAAGGTTGATGGGGGCATTGGTGAGTCCAAAGGGCATCACTAAGAACTTATAATCCCCCTCATGAATACAAAATGCAGTTTTGGACACATCTTCAGTCTTCATTCTAATTTGATTGTAGCTTGATCGCAAGTCAAGTTTAGAAAATGCCTCAGCACCATTGAGTTCATCTAATAACTCATCTATGTTAGGAATGGGAAGCTTATATATAATGGTATCTTTGTTAAGAGCACAATAAACCACGCACATTTGCCAACTCCCATCTGCCTTCCTTACCAAGAGAACTAGTGAAGAGTATTGGCTTTGACTTGGTTGTATGATCCCAACCTTTAGCATCTCCTTTACCACTTTCTCAATTTCTTCCTTGTGATAGTAGGGGTATCAATAAGGCCTCATACAGGCTGGTTTTTCTGCTTCTTGGAGCTGGATCTAATGATTGTGACTCCTTGGAGATAGGAGTCTAGTGAGCTCACCAAACACTATTTTGAATTCATTCAAAACAGTTTGTAGTTGGCTCTATGGGTGCTCTTCTTGGTTTGTCATTGCTCTCAAGGAACTGCAACCATATTCCTTTTCCTTCTTTAAGGGCAACCTTACTCAAATTATGCTCTTCCTCAATAGCTTCCTTAGGTAATCTTAAGCCTTACAAAAATTGTTCCTTTCCATCCACATGAAAACTCATACTTAGATCAGCAAAGTTCCACTAAATAGTTCCTGGATTTCTTAACCAATCCACCCCTAACATAGATTGGCTAAAACCTTACAGCTTTACAACTTTAAAAGAATTGTATTGCAACAGCCATTACAGGGAAAAGTGTCTCTATTAGCAAATTGGATTGCCAGTTGATCACTCTCTATTGGTAATTTTGCTCTTCTTGCTATTTTCTCATCAACAAAATTGTGAGTACTTCTTGTATCAATGAAAATAATAACTGAACATCATGTCATGGCTATGAAATTCTATAATGCCAGAAGTCTATGGAACTGAATACAATAGGATGTAGTGAGACAAACTAATTCTAAGGTAAAAGATGTTGCTTTAATCTATGAGATTAAGACCATGCTTTAAATGATCAAACAAGGTAATATGATGATTATTGAATGTTACAACATTATAAAAAGCTTCTAGTTGGAATTAAATTACTATCAGGATTTTAAAATGAATTGTAATGATTATGATGTGATTTAAAAAAAATGTGGAGAGGGAAATGATCTTTGAATTCCTTGTAGGACTCAACATGGAGTTTGATCAAGTGAGGGTCCAAATACTAGGAAAGGAATTCATGCCCTTACTTAATGAAGTTTTCTCACTAATAAGAGTAGAAAAAGGAAGAAGAATTGTGATGGTTGAGACCACTAATACAGAAGGGTCTGCTATGATGATAACTCACAACAAAAACTTAAGTGATGCTAGTAGAAACTATAATGATGTCAAGAATGATGCTGAGGGACTGAAGATTGAAGGGAGAAGATTCTCTAAAGATGAGCAATTCTGTAATTATTGTAAGAAAACAAGTCATACAAAGGAGGAATGCTAGAAATTGCTTGGAAAACCACTAAGGATGGGGTGTAATGGAGGATTTATATGGAATCAATCAAGAGGATATGCACACTTAGCAAATGTAGAAGCACAAACCTTTGAGTCTAGCATCCTAGAGGTAAGAGGATTCAACAAAGAGGAGATTGAATGCCTAAGATCCCTACTCAACACAATGGAGAAACCATCTGGGTCATGCTCTCTTGCTCAAATGGTAAAATTCAAATATCTTATGTATTTAATGCCTCAAACCAGAACGATTCCAACACATAGGTCATTGGCTCACGTGCAACAGATCATATGACCTACTCTACAGATGCTCTCAAATCCTATCAAACATGTCATAGTGGTAAGAAAATTACAGTGGTTGATGGATCTGTAACCGTAGTTGTAAGCCAAGGAACAATCTTTGTTAATCCTTCATTTACATTTAAAATAGTATTAAATGTTCCTAATCTCACTACAAACAAACTGTTTATTCGAAAACTAATTCAAGACATAAATTGTAGTGTAACTTTGTTCCTTGATCACTACATATTTCAGGACCTAGCTACCGGGATGAGGATTGGGCAAGCTAGAGTCAAGTATGGGTTATACATGCTTGAAATACAAGACAACAATAGCAATGGAAGCAATAATAGCTCTTCTATTATATCGTTTATTTCAATAAATTCAAATAAAACCGATGTTTGGAATCATCATCGTTGTGTAGGACATTTACCTTTTAAGACTCTTATGAACATGTTTCCATCTTTATTTGAAAATCTTGTTGAACACTTTCAATGTGAAACCTATAAGTTTGCAAATCACCATAGAGTGCCTTTTATTTCAAGTGAATCAAGGTTTATGTCTCTATTTACCATGATCCATTAGGATATATGGGGTCATATAACATCCCAAATATTTCAAGAGCAAAAGGTTTTGTAACATTTATTGATGATTACACTAAAATGATTTGGGGTTTATCAAATTAAAAGAAAATCTGATGTAAGTCACATTCTTCCAAACTTTACAGTTAGGATAAGAAAACAATTTGAGGTTAGCATTAAGAGTTTTAAAATTGATAATGCTAAAGACTATTTTAATCAGAATTTGATACAATATTTTGATAAAGAAGGAATTATTCATCAATTATCTTGTGTTAACACTCCCTAACATAATGGTTTAACATAAAGAAAAAACAAACATTTACTTGAAATTGTCATGGCTTTACTTTTCCAACATAAATTTCCAAAAAATTATTGGGGAGAAGTTATTTTAACCTCCACCTATTTGATAAATCGAATACCTTCAAGAGTTATTGGCTTCAAAAGTCATTTTGACTATTTGTCATAATTCTTTCCAAATAATAATTTTTATTCTAAACTTCCTCCAAGTATCTTTGGATGTGTCTCCTATGTCCACCTTTGCAAATATCAAAGAAATAAACTTGATGTTAGGGCTTTTAAGTGCATTTTCATAGGATATTTCATCATACAAAAGGGTTACAAATGTTATCATTCTTTTTCAAAAAGATTGTGTCAAAAGATGTTAACTTCAATGAATATCACTCTTACTTTAACACCTTTTATCTTTAGGATGAGGAAAATATAGAAAGAAGACTATTGATTTTACTAATTTTGACAAGTTTTCATTCCATATTCCATCTAGACAACAATCATCTTCCACTTTACAAACATGTGAGTCTCTAAACATTACAACTCTACAGGGAAAAGCTCCTGGTAGTAGACCTCTGCAGGTATATAGAAAAAGAGTACAGCATGAACAAACTCTTGCAAGCCCAAGAATCTAAACCTGAGCAAAGTAATGAAGTATCTCCAAACCTTTATTAGTTAATTGTTATTAGAAAAGGGAAAAGAGAATGTCCTAAGAATCCCTTATATCCTATAGCTAATTATGTCATTTTAGAAATTCTCGCGATCACATAAAACCTTCCTTTCAAACATCATACCTATTCCAAAAACCTTACATGAGGCCCTAAGAAATGAGAATTAGAAAATTATCGTGAGGGAGAGATGAATGTATTAGAGAGGAATCAAAAATGGGTCATAGTTGCGGTACCAAAACATAAGAGAAAAGAGTGTAAATGGGTGTATACCCTGAAATACATAATTGATGGCAACCTATAAAAGTATAAAGTCAAGTTAGTTGAAGGCTTCACACAAACATTTAGGATAGACTATCAAAAGATATTTGCTCCTATTGCCAAGATGAACACCATACGAACTATGTTTTCTTTATTTATTAATCTTGGATGATGTATACAACAATATGATGTTAAAATGCTTTTTTACATGGAGAATTGAAAGAAGTGTACATGGATCCACCACCAGGATGTAGTCATTCCTTACTACTTAATCAAGTATATAGGCTAAAGAACACACTCTATGGTTTGAAACAATCTTCTAGAGCATGGTTTGATTGATTCACTAAAATCATGATTCTTATCAAATATTAGTAGAGTCAAAGAGATCATACTTTATACATCAAACACTTTAATTCAAAGGAAGTAACCATTTTGATTGTCTATGTTGATGACATTATAATAACAGAAGATGACATTATGGAACGAGATAAGTTAAGGAAAAGGCTGTCTGAAAAATTTTAAATCAAAAAATTGGAAAAGTCGAAATACTTAGAAATGGCTTATTAAAAAAAAAGGGATTTTTATCTCTCAATAGAAGTATATCCTGGATCTTCTAAAAGAAATAAGAATGGTGACTGCAGACCATGTGAGACACCTATTGATCTAAAACATCAACTTGATGATGATAAAGAGGGAGCCACAGCTGACAAAGGTTGATACAAAAGGTTTAATGGTAAGTTGATTATTTAGCTCACACTAGACCAGACATTGCTTATATTGTGAGTGTAGTGAGCCAATTTAAACACAATCCAAAAGATTCACACCTTCAGGCAGTATACACTCCTCAAATACTTGAAGACTACCCATGGAAAGGGAATTTTGTATAAAAAACATGGTAAACTAGAACTAGAGTGCTACATGAATGCAGACTATACAAGTGCCTTAACAGATAAAAAATCAACTCCATGATATTGTACACTACTTGGGAAAATCTTGTGACATTGAGAGGCAAAAAGCATGTCATTTCAAGATTAAGTGCAAGAGAAAAATTTCGATTAACGGCACTTGAAATTTGTGAGTTAGCATGGATGAAGATTATCCTAGAAGATTTAAGAATCAAGTGGGAAGAACCAATGAGGTTGTACTGTGACAACTAGTCTATTATATCAATAGAACACAATTCAGTACAACATGATAAAACCAAGCATGTGGAAGTAGACAGACACTTCATCAAAGAAAAATTAGAGAGTGAACTGATATGCACTCTTTATATGACTATAGGGGAACAACTTGCAGATATACTAACTAAAGGAGTTTAGAATCCTACATTCAAGAGCACACTGGACAAGCTGAGAATGAAGGATCTCTTCCATCCAATTTGAAGGGAAACATTGAATGTTGGCAGATTTATAGGAAGTATAAAAAGGAAGTCAAATATGCTCTCCTATAAACTATGATCTAGTAATAATACCTATTTATGGATAGTTAATAATTATCCTAATATAGAAATGTTGATGTTATACATATCCTATGTTTAATTTAGAAATAGAGTGAGAATCACATAATTTTCCACAAAATCCATCTAAACTATTTGATAGAATAGCTCAAATATGCAATAAAAACAATAAGAATAAATCATTGGAAAAGCTAGCAGAATAATTCACATTCACAAAGAAGATGAGTGAATATTGAGCTAACTCCCCCATCAATTTGTTTTCCAATATCAAGAAACAAAACAACTACCATGAGTGGATTTTAAGATCTTACTTCTACAACAAGGAGATTAATTATCCCTAATAAAAGTAAATCGACACATATAAGGATCATTTGACATATAAAGAGGCTTACTTGTCGGTCCAAAGTGGCCTCATCCAACTTCTACAACAAGGAGATTAATTATCCCTAATAAAAGTAAATCGACACATATAAGGATCATTTGACATATAAAGAGGCTTACTTGTCAGTCCAAAGTGGCCTCTTCCAACTTCTACCGTTTACAATCACCAATAATAAATAAAACCTTCCTCTTGAATTTATCAATAAAATCATAAAGTAAAACAAGCAAGGTGGTACATAAATAGCAGGCATCATGTACCAAATCTGAAATATCATGATCAAATTCTATACTGGTCGCCAAGGTAGAGATCTAGGCCAGCTTTAAGTTGACGAAGAAGCATTTTTTAGGTGCGAAAAAATTGAGGAATCAAAACTCAAAGAATAAGTCAAATTTTATGTTGCTTCAGCCATTCAGAGATGATTTAGTTGATCTTTTGCTCTCTTTATAAGATTATAGAAGCCAACCTGCAAAGATAATAAATGAGGCGTTCCAGTTAAAAGAAAACGGAGAAAATGGGCTGCGCTCACAAACTTATCCATCCTTCTAATTTCCATTTGGAGTTTTTCTCCTGCATCAACTTGTATTCGATTATAATACAAATGGGTTTGACAATATATGTATGGTTTATTCTTATAAAAGGACCTCTACATACTCATGGATCCAGCAAGATTATAGTTGATTGGGGTAAATGAATTGTTATATATGTATGGTGAACAGAAGGTGATGGCAAAGTCAGGACTTTGACGTGACCTCCGAATCCAATGTAGAAATGGCAGTATCAATCACAAATACAAACCGTTTCTTTTGCTGAAGAGCTGTATAAACCTCCCCCATGGACAACACAAGCGCAGCAATGTCAAGTTTTTGAGATTTGCTTACTCTTTGAGCCTTCTCGATGGGTAAATGCATCCCCCTCGTTTAAGAAAGCTCCTATGTCTGGGTCACCAAGAAGACTCCTTGCACGTTTTAGAGCCTCACTAGAAATAGATAAGGATCTTCCACCGGCAGCGTGGAATTTAAATGGTGGTGGTACCGGCAGATAAGAATATGGTGGTTCAGGTTGTAACAGGTCTGTATTGACCTCCTTGACCAATTCGCTTTTCAAAATACCAGCTTGGAAACTAAAAGAGACATGGGAACTAGCAGATCATCACCGATAACCCCGTTATTTCTCATTCCGACAATCATCCCTGAATGTGATAAATCCCGCCACACAAATCGCTTAACAATGAATAATTCCCACATAAATCGCTTAACAATGAATGGTTCCCACACAAATTGCTCAACAGACATCGCTTTGGCAATCAAAGATTGTCTCTATAGAACCGACTTCCCTGATCCTGGATGGAAAATCGGTGTTTTTCCACCATCTTCATTCCCTTACTCCAAAAGCTTCAGAAAACCAAGTTCGCTATCTCCCCCAACCTGACAAAGAAACAAAACTCAACAAAACCATTTCCACAACAGTACAATAGACAACCAACAGAACGCTAACACATCACTGCCAAGTTTAGAGATTACAATTACCAACCAAGCAGCAAAATTAATCCAAAGCCGAAAAATCACTGCAATTTTAGGTGCTTAACAGATGGCTTAAGCATTATAAATAAATTTAAAACGCTAAATCTAATAAAATAAACAAATACTTCAATAAGAAAAAAATCACTGAACAATTTAAATTCCATGGGATTTGTAAATAAATTAAAACCTAAAATGAAAAAAAAAAATAGAGGTAAACAGGCACCGTCTTCGCCGCCGCCGAGGACAACTAACGCTTTTGCAATCGAATATTGCTTTAACGCAACTGATTTCCATTATTCTGTGCAAAATATCGGTGTTTCCCTAATTCGGACACCCTTCGCTCAGACAAAAACACCATCCAAACGTGAACCCATGTATTGTACGCATATTTGTACAGCTATGCATATCCATGTTGAAGTACCTTGGCGTAAGAGATTGGGCATGGAAGGGAGGTCAGTTTTGGAGCTGGGAGGGGAGTTAGGGCTCCGTTTGGTTTAGGTTCAGGTTTGGTGTGGAGGCAGGATATTTCCCATCGGATATATTTTCCCGGCAACGGAGAAGATTTGCCACGTCGACATTTATGTGAAATTAGGGTTTATTTTCTGCGGTGCGAGGCTGTGGTAGTTTTTAGTGTTTTTTTTATTAAAACAAATTGTGGGTTGTGAGGGCGGTAGGTTAAAAATTTGGAGAGGAACTGTATGGATAGCATACTTGGGCTTGGGATTTGTTTTATGCGCTTGTATTGTTAACTTGGGCTGGCTTGGCTCGTTAAGGCCTGTAACCACAAAGAAAGAAGTTTCCTTGTTTTTATAATAATACCATTTTATGATTCTTTGTCAATTTTGATCCGCTTGGAATAGAACCGGTATATCTTATTTTAATTTTAAAAATAGAATAAATTTTATTTTGCTCAAAATCTTTACTCATTCTGGTAATTCCGTCCGGAACATTCGATTCTGCTATGGCTAACTAGTACTTTTTTTAAATAATAAATATTTTTATAATATCAATAATATCTCTTAATCCGACTATTATATTGAGATAAAAATTTACGATAACTTTCTTGATAGATAGATAGATAGACTAGTACTTTTTTTAAATAAAAAATATTTTTATAATATCAATAATATCTCTTAATCCGACTATTATATTGAGATAAAATTTTACGATAACTTTCTTGATAGATAGATAGATAGACTAGTACTTTTTTTAAATAAAAAATATTTTTATAATATCAATAATATCTCTTCATCTGACCATTATATTGAGATAAAATTTTACGATAACTTTTTTGACATATAGATAGATAGATAGATAGATATACCAATCACTAGATTATTTTCATGTGTTCATTAATTTCTTGATAAATTTATCTATGAAAATTATTTATTTTATTTGAAATAGTTTAGATTAAATCCTACGAGTTTATTAATGAGTTTGTATAAATTAAATCCTATAATTTAGATTTCATGTGTTCATTAATTTCATGGTAACAAGGAATATAATGGTATTTTTGTTTTATAGGAGTTTTGTATAATAAATAAAATGATAATGTGAATGAACGTTTGAAAGGGAAGAATAGAAATTACACATGGTTTCATTTTCAAGTGAGGAAGATAGAAATAAATAAAAAATAAGAGTTATTTTCTTAAAATAGTATTTAAAAATAAGAATTATTATAATTTTGTATTTGTGTATATTCAATTTGATTTCCCCCGTGGAATATATGATAAGAAAGGAGAATCGGGTAAATGAAATTTTTTGACTATGAAAGAAAGTTTTAAAGGAAAAAAACTAAATTTAGGATGATAATCCAAATTAAATAATTATTTAAATATTTATGATAACAATATAGTAATTAAATAGTTATCACTAGTTTATGCAATCGTGCGCTTTATGGGGTTAGGGCACAATTCTTTACACATAAAAATTATAAAAAATTTCAATATTGTCAATAAATTCAATGTAATAATTTACATTCACTACCAATATTTTCAGCATTGATATTGAATTCACTGCAATAATTTAAACTTGAAAAATTTCCACACAACTCTTTGATTAATACTAAGTTAGATTACCAACCTCATGATTCATGTTATAAACTCCATTTAGATTTGATTAATTTTAAATAATATATATATTATTTTTCATCAACTTAATATAAAAAAATCAATAAAACCTCAAACTAAATTTAAAAAAATATATAAACAAAATACTTAATCTAACAGCCAGACTTGTAACCTTAACATTACCTACACAAGCATTAGCCACCTAAATCACCTAATAAAGTTGGTGACACATGATTCTAGCAATATATCAAGGTTGTTTGTTTTTGCAAAGAAAATAATGTCCCCAAGTTGACCTGAACTTGTGACCTCCACGATGGCTGCACGTGCTAACTAACTAATCCACCAGGCAAAAAGAAGATATTCACATAATTAATTAAGTAGAGAACCGAAATGGTGGGGCCCGTAAGGAAGATTTCCCCTCATTTTAAATATGGGAAATTTCAACCACTTCGAATTTCATTATATTCTCCTTTTCCTTCTTTCAACGTTTCATGCAATACAACTTCAAATGGTAGCAGATATTTTTAATAGTTAAATCTGTAAATAGCTTTTTAAATAGTATTTATAAAGTTTTTATATTGATGTGTGCTTCAATGGCAAGAAACATTTTAGAGAGTCATTTTTTATATTATTTTAAATATAGTGCAATAATTTTGTATGTAGTTTAATTGTGCAATTAATTATACAATTAATATTAGTAAGTTATATAATTAAATAATTGTTTTTGAAAAACTCTCAAACAATAAAATTATTTTTTTAATTATATATAAATTTAAAAAATAAATTTAAATATAATTAAAAAGCCCACAATATTTGAAATTTAAGCTACTTATTCTATGTTTTTTTTATGGTTGTTGTATTTGAAATTAATTAATATTATTTATTGTCTTTTAGTATTAGAAAAAAACAAAAAACAAAATGAACACATTCACAAATAATCAATAAGTTCAAACATAATTAATTAAAATATATTCCATTACAAATAATTCAATCAAATTAATTACAAATTAATACCCCTATTTTTTATGCTAACTATTATTATTATAATTAATAATAATTATTATAATATAATAATACTTACTATAAAAACCCTATCATCGCTTGTCACATTTATCTTCATCTAAATCTAAATTTACTAAAAACTCTGTCATTATGCTCTTCGCCTTGCCATGCGCCACCCGTCCACTTCCCTCTAGTCGCTCCCCACCCACCCACACTTGTTTAATCTCTCTTGAGTCATCGTTTTCCTCCCTCCTTCCCTCCCTCCCTCATTTTCTCTTCTTTTTTTTCTTTTTACAGTTGATCGATCGATCAAGGTCTCTCCCTTTCCTTTTTCTTTTCGAACCCTAAACCACACCAGTACCGAGAGAAAAGCAATTTTAGGGGTTACGATTTCCTCTTATTACTACAAGATTGCTTCTTCTTTTTTTGGTTCATCTGGATTTTGTTGGAATTAAATGAGAGGTTTTCGTTGTTGATTGTTGCTGCTATGTTTTATGTTTCTGCAACGGTATAATTTCTTGTATTCCAATGGCAATTTTAGGGTATAATTTCTTGTATTTTGTTGGAACATGCATTTTGCCTCTTCATTTAGCTCTCCTCGTTGGAGTGACAAATGTTTTTAAAAAAACTATTTTTTATTAAAATATGGCTTTGCCTCCTTTGATGGCTAGTCCCGTTGGACTTCCCTCAGGGTTAAAAAAATTGAAAGGAAAATAAAATAAAAAACATTTTTCGATTCTTCTTTCTTCTCCTCCTTTTTCATTTTTTATGATTTTATACCAAAAGATATGTGTGTGTATTATAGATATATATAAAACACGTCCCAATTTTATTGTGTAAATTCACAATAAAACTTGCAATTAATATATTGTTGTGGAATACGAATGAGATGTTGAGGTAGTCGAGTTAGTCTAAGGCGTGAGAGATTAAGTTTATGTCCGAAAGGTCTTGGGTTCGAATCTCACTCTCAGCACATTTTTATTTTGCTTGGAAATGTGTTTTTTTTTAATAACAATATTTTTTTTGTTTAGAAATATATTAAAATGATAAAAAAAAATTAATCATTTTTCACATCAGTACATGAAAAAAAATATTTTTTGAATTAGAAATATATTAAAATGATAATTTTTAAAAACTATTTTTTTAACATCAGCACAGGAAAATAATCTAAAAACATTAAAAATCTTATTATTATTTTTCTTTTTGAATTTTGATAATTTTATACCAACTATATAAATTATTTGATATTAATTATTTTAATTTTTTCGGTCTTTCTTGGATAATATTTATTTTTTATTCGTATATATGCATCTATACTTTTTGTTTTTGTTTTTAGTTTTTTTTGTTTTATTTTTTATTTGAGTTTTATTTTTATTCAGTTTAATCCTAAAATTCTAATTCATGCCCGTGATCATTTTAAAATTAATATTTCTCTCTTTTTCTCTTTGTTTTTTTTTTGTGTTTTCTGTTATTTTTATCTTTTTTTCGGATCAAATGATTTTATGGTTTCATTGTTTGTGCAATAATAATAATAATAATTTTAGTGATTATTAGTTTTTTGTAAAAATGTTTATCTTTTTTTTATTCGTTGGGGCAATGTTATGATTTTAATTGTTTGGATAGTAATGTGGATAATAATTTTAACTATTATAGTCATGATAATGATGGCAATGCTGAGATGGATTTTCAATGATGATTTTTTATTTTTATAGATAAAAAATGAACTATTTATTTTTGTTATTTGATAATTGTAGGTGTTTTTACAATTTATATGTTGTTTATTGTGTTTAATTTAAATTGGATTATTAAATAAACTAGTTTTAATACAGTGAATTTGATAATTCAGTTACTTGAATCTTCTTGATTTTATAGGAAACTTACACTCCATAGAAATTATCCCCTAATTTATTATTTTGCTAAAATTTATATTATAATACAAAAAATCATATAATTAATTTTTGATTCTCGATATATTTTTATTGTTTTCCTAGTGATGATTTTTTAAAATATTTATTATTGAGAAATACATTAAAATTATTTTGTTTTTTATAAAAAATGGAGGGGGGACATTTAAGGATGTATTGAAAGCGTGATAATGATGATTTTTTAAAATATTTATTATTGAGAAATACATTAAAATTATATTTAATTGAAAAAATCAAAACACTTTTTAAACGCAAAAATAAATAGAATCGTTATCTCTTACTAGATATATCTCAATGATGTAACTTGTTTTTTTAATTTTGAAAAGCACTTTGATTTTAATTTTATTTGATTTTGTACATAGAAATTCTTTATCTCTTTATTCTTTTTCATTTTATTTGATTTTGTACATACAAATTCTGGGCATTAGGATTTGTCAAATCTTATTTTTACTTATATAAACTTGCTCTTGAATCCAACTTCCATTACGTTCAGTTGAGCACTTTGATTTTAATCTCTCACTAAATATCTCTCCATGTGTGTGTATTCAATTTTACACTCAGAGATGTAACTTGTTTTTTTTTTAGTTTTGAAATAAACCTCACTTCAGCCCAGTTTACTTTGGTGGCTGTTAAGTTTTTTCTGTAAATATTAATTGTTTTATTTTAAATTACTCTTTATAGATTATTTTAATAGGATGATATCAAGGTACTGTTTGACATTTGTGATTCGAAAGTTTTTATAAAAAAAATAATAAAAATATTTTAAATTAATAAAAAAAATTATTTTGATATTTTTGAAAACAATAAATATTTTATAAAATAACAGCATAAGGAATAAAAGAATATAGTATTAAATGAAAGGATATTTTAAGAGCGTGTGCTTTGTCGGTAGACGACAATATCTCATGTGCACAGCTGTATCTTGATTTCATCAAAGTGGAAGCTTGAAAAGTAGTTGGACCCTCATAAAAGTCAATCCCTCTGTACTCTCTAACGCACTCCGATGTAAAGAAAATAAAAAATAATTGCAGGAATTACGTATCGTCAAGGTTAAGTAAAGGGATTACAGGACATACTTCACATTTATCTATGATTTTGGGGATTGAGAATCTCAGAGACCTACTTTTGGCAATATAAAATTATTCGTATTTACATCGAAGTAGCAGACCTGACCTACTTTCTATCCTCTCTTTTTTTATTTTTTTATGTGTTTATATAAATACATAAAATTATCTATAGGGCTTCTCCATTTCTAAAGCAACTTGTTACAACTATTTTATTTTATTTTATCTTTCTCTAAAAGAGGAAATAGATTGAATCTTGCTTCTCTTTTTCTAGCTCACAAGATTTCTATTTATTATTTAAAGACCTTTCTATCACTTTTTATTTTATTTATTTATTTATTTATTAATATTGCTCTCTAATTCTCTATTTTGCATCTCAATGAACAACAACAAGTCTGTATGTTCATTTTTGAATCCCTGTTATGAGCATTCTTGCATCACAACAACACTCATGATGTGTGATTTAAATTCTTACTTATGTTGATCTTGTATTATTTTATCCACTAGTTTAAGGATATGGTGCTCATCAATGAGCACTCTGTAAACAACTTTTTTTTCTTCCTTAAATACACATTCTTCCTTAGATTATCATCATCAATCAACTTCTATTTAGTTTTAAATTTTTCCTCCTCACTTTTCAATCAACATAATTATTATTTTTTGCGTTGAAAAATATATGGTTCCGATCGCGATTTAAAACCTACATATCAAAAAAATTAATGGAACAAAAAACAAATAAAAAATCAGAAGAATAAGGACTGAAATGAAAACCAATATATAATTAGTTTAAATTGAAAACAACCAAAGTTTTCATTGAAGAAATCAAGAATAAAACCGGAATCAAAAGAGCAGGGAATAAAATAAAACAATCACAAACATGAAGGACTTACATGTAATTTCTAGCGGTAGGAGAGAGAGAAAGGATGAAAAAACTAAAACCGTTCACCAGCAATTCACCAACCACAGATCATCGACCACGTGACACTAGGAAGCAAAGAATATGGTGTTGCACCGAGTAACACAATAGATGGGTGGTTTCCATCGCTAAACGACGCAACACACGCCGCCTGAATGGAGCGTGAGCGTGAAAGACTGTTAGCGTGTTCATACGACATGCTTGCAGTGTTTCAAAAAGAAATAATAAAAATGATAAATTACCTATATACCCATGTATCCATATATAACCACGAAAAAATCGGGGATGAAAGTAACACAATACCCCTGACTCCAAGCCTTTGTTTTTGTCTTTTTTGAGGATATGTTTGTAGTTTTACTTTACATAAATATGTGAAAAACTGAAAACACCCCACTGTTTTGCGTTGTTTTGTTAGTTTCCAAGGGTAAAATTGTAGTTTTACCATGTAAAGAATTCAAAAATACTATACATTTCCCTTGAAATGTCCAAAATACCCCCGATTTCTTAGGGCTAAATTTTTCACCCTTAGAGATAAAAATGATAATTTTACATTTTGAATCCACAATAATCTATGTCAATGTACAAAGTAAAAAAGCTATAGTGAAGAGCCACAACTTCTATATCTTAGTTAATGTTTCTATTCTGTTATTGATGCTCATAAAATATATTATTTCTTCCATTTGCCTTGTCTACATCTTTATGCATAAAGTTTACAACTTTACTCTCTTTGCATTGTCTAGAACTCAATAAGATTTGTTAAAATATCTAAGTTTCTTTTGCATTTTCAGCATGCATGATCTTCTCAAAATAGATGATTTCACTTTTTAAAAGATGTGGTATCAAGCTTTTTTATTTTTCATTTTGGCTTGATTTGTTTCTTGTATATTCATTGACTTTAGAACTCTATTTTTGACATCTCAAACATCAAAATACTTTAAAAAAAAAGATCGCATCTAAACCTTCAAGGGTTCAAAGATGTTTTTGCCATCAAATTTGAACACTGAACAATCCGTGAATCTTATATTAGAACTCATCATTTTAATTGAATCGCTCCATCGCTCCGCTACCAATTATTAAGAACACTAAATCCAAACTTTGATACCAATGGTTAAAAACAAAAACACAAAATTATTTGATCTCTTATTCATTGATACTCAACACTCCATCCATTGAATTTTATATGTATAGAAAGATTACTAGCTCTAATTATTATAATCTAATGAGTATTGTAAATAATTAATTTAATAAGGACTCAAATGAACAAGTCTAACACTATGTTTTTTTTAAGACAAAGATTCCTACCTATACTAGGACTCTAACTAACATCTTAACATTATGCCGTCCAAGTTCTATGTCTTAATACAATGATTTTGTTTCATGGTTGTATTTAACAAATCCACTTGCTTAACCAGCTTTGATCAACAAAATAGCAAGCTCATATAGCAACTAAATAGAAATTTCAAAAGTTTTAATTCATTTTTTTTTCCCCTTGCAGTACCTTCATTTTTATTTTCCAGCACATCGGGCTTAGATCCGACGGTCATAATAAATAAAGCTCATGACGGTTCATCATCATTCTATTCCAAACCAAACCTCTTCCAAACCAAACCTCTAAGGAACCTCTAAATCTCTCAATACGTATAGTGCGATTTATTGTTTCTTCTCCGACCGATGTTAGTTTTTTAAAATGTTTATCGTGTCGAAATACATTAAAATAATATTATTATTTTTTTAAAAAAATAATTTCTGAAATCAGCACATCAAAATGATCTAAAATACACAAAAATATATTTATTTAAATTTTTTTAAAAATTTCAGCTAAAAATTGATGGGCTCGTAATATAAGGGGCTGAAAAGCTTTGTTCAAGTTAAATATGAAGCTCCGTTCTGCCAAAAAGACATCGGAGTTCCTTGGTGGGATCACGAGACGAATATTTGTGCTATATGCTGAGAAGAAAACAACAAACGTTGCATGTAGCAAAATTTTATTATTTTTGAAAACTGTGATGATGTTTAATGTGTTTGGTCTAACGTTTTATTGCATGTGAGTGCATTATTTTTTTTATTTTTTAAATAGTATATTAAGATGATTTGAAAACATTAATTTATTTAATTTTCTTTTTAAATTGCAATATGAAACACTATCTTAACCGAATTTCACCACTTCTTGCTGTGTTTTTTATTAGGCTGAAGACTTGAAGGGGCTAGCCTGCGGCCGTAGAGTCATGAATCGCACAGGCACAGGTAGTCCGTGAGAAGGCAAACCTCTGACCCCCACGTGGTGTTTTTAGAATTAACCAGAGCAGGTCCATATGATGGGAACACGACGAGATCACGGCACTTTTCAGTTCCCACTTCTCGCGCTAACAGGTGTATTGGAAAATGTTTATAAAAAAATTTAAAATTTAATTTTTTTTTAATTTAAATTAAAAAATTAGTATTTTTATATATTTTGATGAGTTAATATCAAAAATAATTTTATAAAATAAAAATATATTATTTTAATATATTTTTAAACAAAAAATATTTTAATAAATAACATTAACTACACTTCCAAACATACATTAATACCGTCATTCCCGTCCCCGGCTGGTTTTGGCTTACAGATAGAATATGATAGAATTTACGAATTATTACATATTTTAATAACTAATAAACTACATTGAGGTGATTATTATATTTAGAGCTGATATATTCTAAATGAAATCTTAATTTTAGCTAAAGATTTTTCCTAACAGTTGTGTGTTCAACATGTTTTTTTCTTTTAAATATATTAAAATCTCAACAATTTTAATCCCTCGTAAATCAGCAAATAAATTAATTAAATAAACAATTTTTTAATAAAAAATTATCATCAAATTAACATTGCTATAATTATATAATTATGAAGGAAGCACAATTATTTAATTATTATTAAAAACAAAAACGTCAACACTTTAGGAGCTTTTGATAATCTATTCTACCAACTTTTTTTGGCTTCGAGTTGGGTTTTGCCGTCAGACTTTACTCTCAAGCTAGCATTCGAAGTTATCCCATTGATGGATTTGGAAGCGACAATCCCTTTTGTTTGGTGTTTTTTATTTTTCAAAAAGAATTATTTTGTAACTTTACTAAAACAAATAGCTTTTTTCTTGACCTTTAATTTTAATTCTTGAAATCAATATAATGTATTGAGTCAATATAGAAAATACACTCTTAAGATTATTAAAATAATAATAATTTTAATTAATGCATAAACTTATCCTATTTTATATATAAAGAGTTCTACTCAAATTGATTTAACCAGCTCAATCTAAAATTCCAGTTAAAATTAGATTAATTAAATAATATTTTAAAATCAAACTAGATTTTATACTATAAATAAATCAAAGATCAATATATCATCTCGTTGTGCCATGAACTTGCTCGGATATGGTATTTTTTTAAAATAAAAATTGAAAAGTCTTTATTTATTTAATCCAATTCAATCTAAAATTCAAATTAAGAATTAGATGTCTTTATTCAGGTTAATTAAAACAATATTTTTTAAATCTAAACAATATATTTTTAAAATTTTGAAATTAACCTAGATTCTAATCCTGCAAATCTTGACCAGAAATTAATATTGTATTCAAACTCAATTCGATAGAGACGACTGTACTATGATCGTCTGAACGAGAAGTGTAATGATTTCAATCCAATGGCCAGGAATTCTCTAACACAGTCAGCTGCCATTAGTGCGTCATGAATCAGTTTGACAGATGGTGTCATTAATATCTTGCCCAAGAGGCATGATGACTCCAGCTTTCTTCAGATTGGATTTTATTTTCGTGAGTGAGGACCACGTACCAAGTTTACCTTCTGGACTAATATACCCTCGTTACAATCCTTTATTCTCATTTCCGGAGGAGAAAATTACTCCACGTGCAGTAATTTTTTTCTACAATTCTCTCCCTTTAAAATTTCTTCGTCAATACGTAGTAATTATTAATTAATGTAGGGATAAATGACCGATTGAGAATGAATGTATTTTTTAAAAAAAAATTGTTTTAAAATAATTATTTTTTATTTTAAAAAAAAAATTATTTTTAATATTATCAAATAAAAATAATTTAAAAACATTATTTTTTTAAATTTAAAGTAAACATTAAAAATAAAAATTTTGATTTTTTTTAAATATTTATAAAACACAATGTTAATCAGGGTCTCAATAAATAAAACTTAGATTATAAATAACTTGAAATCGGATCGGTTAATTTGAATATAGATTAATAATTATTTTTTTCAAGAGTTATTATTATTAAATTATAACATAATTTATGCTTATTATTAAGTTTTATCAAGAATTTTAGTCATCATGGAATCACCACCATCAATTACGTTAATCTTAGTTATACGTCTAATATTTATCTTGAACGTCATCAGCAGTATGAGAGTGTGTGCATAGCGTGTGATAACAATCTGAAAGAAATAATTTTATGGTAGCTAATCATTATAAGAGCAAGGGTTTTGATTTTTAAATTGATGCAAAAGTGCGGTCTCGCCGCTCTAACCTAGACGAACTTGTGTTTGTAAGACAAGTATGGAATAAGTACAACCATTTTATTTGAATATATCTATATCTATATATATATATATACATCAGAAAATACTTTATCCATTCATATCTAGTAAAGGAAAATATTTTACACATAATAAAGTAATTTAGATAGGCAAAACAAGAGCCTTTGAAACCTAAGTTTTTTTTTTGTAAAATAAGAAAATAATAAAAAGCAACGGAAAAATAAAAAATATGATTTTGATATATTTACATTGATTTCAGTATTTTTAGTGTCATCTAAGAAAAACAAATTTTAAATATTTTTTCAATATCTTCGGCTTTTAACATATAATTTTTCAAATTATTGATTTTTCTTTTTGAGTTGACATTTATATTACTCTATTTCAGAAGAAAAAAAACAAATATGGACAAGGGGATCAAAGTTGAAGAGAAAGAAAATAATAGAATTTTTTTTTGGAGACTACAACCCTTTCCAATTTCAATTGTGAATTCTTTGAATCTTTTAAATGATTTACACTTTCATTAAAGATACATTATCATATCCAACATGGTCATAAATGATGAAACAAATATATCCATCTATGACAAAAATCATTATTAGTCCATATACATCAGTATTTATTAGACATAACAATTCATCAGGTCTGTTGCTCTTTCCCAACAAACTAATTTTACAAGTTTCATTTGATTCATAATCAAAAGTACCATATATCATATTTTATGTAACTCAATTATTCTTGTTTCATTTATATGATCTAGTATAAATAATTTGGATAATGATTATGTTGTTCTTGTTATTTATATTAATCATTTATTTACAAACTATTTGTATAAGTATTAGATTCATAATGAACATCATTATTATATGATGAACAATGTTTTACATTAATAATTAGTTTAAACTCATTTAAAACTAGATACAATATTTTCTAGAAAATGTTAGAATAAAATAACAATTATCAAGTTCTAGAATCAACCAACCTCGAAAAGTTAATAATAAAAAAACAGGATATGCGGGCCCTCCTTAATATTACAACTATTCATCAAAAAACACAACCATATTGGTATTTAAATATCAATAATCATCCATTATGGATAATAACATAGTGCACTCATTGATATATTTTTATTTATTTATTTCTATATGTTTATTTTCAAACTTTGATCATTGTTTTTTGAAATTCACAATATAAAAAATCAACCACAATACGCAAAAGGGTTGAAAATTATGAAATGATAGAAAATTGATTGAATTGCATCGAAAATTAATTTTTTAAAAACATTTCATTTTTCTCGATTTAAAAAAATATATATTTGAAAAACAATGATAAAAAAAATGTTATAACAAAGTGGGATCAAATTAAACTTGGTATTTAGGGATATTTTTGTATTTTCACAATGCTTTTTTTTGGCTATTATAAGTGAAACTAAGAGGGATTTTGGTATTTCTACAAATAAAAAATAATAATAAACAATTAAGATGCATGGTAAAACTATAAAAGTACTCTTAAATTAAAACAAATATATGCCTAATGTTAAAGGGTGATTTTTCCTTTTTACAATGTTATGTTTTTTTTTTATTGCAAAGTTAGCGGAGGTAAAATTATGCATTTGATTAAATAAAAAAAAAGTGTGTGTGTGTTTGTTTATGATACTCTGGAGTTTGTGCCCTGTGGATGGCACGTGAGATACTTTCCAAAATCCCCAAATATTTTTTTGTTGTGTCATTAGAAATGATGTTATGTTCTTTTTTTTACGGCAATGTGTGTCTTTGCTGGTGGTCCAGTTTGGGGTCAATGAGTTATTTCCTTTCTTCTCTCTTATCTTTAAAAAATTACAATTTAGTCCTTTTTTTCAACTTGGGTGTTGACATTTCAACTTTAGCTCTCTCTTTTCCCTTTATTTTTTTTTCAATTTTATCCTTCAATTAAGTATAATTGTTTTGTATGTTAATATTAATCCCTGTTATTTTAATTGCTCTATTTTAAAAATCTTTTTGTATAGTTTTTTCTTCAATATTATTCTTAAACGTTTGATTTATTTGAAATTGAATTTTATAGCTCTTACATGTTAAGTGTTCTGGGTATAATGATTTTAGTTATTTTTTTTTAAAAAAGAAAAAAATGAGTATAATCCTTTATATTTTTTATCAAGATATTAAATTCTCATGATATACGTTACCAGTTTAGCGGAATATCCTAAGTTGGCCTAGCCATGTTTATTAGGGTTATAGGTTTGTCATAATTAGTTTTTTGTGATATTTTTTTAATCTCATTTCAATACTAGAATATCATTTTTGTTAAAAAAAAACAAGAGAAAAAACAGTCCCGTTGTGAAGTATCGACATCAAGGTTGGTCTTGACTATATTATAGCATGTGTTTAAAACACAAATACATATAGTATATACTAAAATAAATATATATCCATTTAAAATTCTATAACAAAGAAAAAAATTTATAAAGGGAAAATATAATTAACCTTTTAACATTTTTTGGGAAACATATAATTCCTAATTCTTTTTATTTTTGAGAAACTGAATTTAAAAAAATATAAAACTTTATTAAAAGATAAAATAATAAAATAGTTTAAGACAAATAGCTTATTTTAAATAGAAAAAAATAAATGTAAAAACCCTCAAAATCCTAATGTATATATAGAGAGAGTGTAAAAAGTGGACACATTTTAAATTTATTAAAAGCAACAGAGTATCTAAATACACTAGCTATTTGATTGGCACAACTGTTTTCGACATGTTTTTTATATAAAAAATAAAAAATAGAAATGTAGAAACTAATGTATACATCTAATAAAAATAAATTAAGAACTATGTTTACTAATAAATAAATAAAAACTAGAGTTAAAAAACTAATGTTAGGTATATACCAAGATAATTAGGAAACTTAGATATTTGACACACTGTGTTTAATGACTTTACTCATAATAATCAATTGCTTATTTAATCAAATCACAATTGAAACATACAAACATTACATTAATTAAATAAAACAATATATATAGATATTATGCAAGGTTACATATATTAAAAGTATTATCTGAAATGGTTTTATGCAAGGTTACATAAATTGAAAGATATCTTGACAGGCAACCTTTCTCAAATGATTTTTTTTACAAAACAAATACCATGTAAAAATAAATTAATAAAAGCTTACGAACACATCTAATTAAATAAATTGAGAATTATTTATGTAAAAAATGAAAAAAAAAATCATGAATAATAATTAAATACATATATAGAAAAGTGAAAATTTGAATATAGAATAAGATATTTGATCTAATAACAGGACTTATTTATCCAATCTTGTTAAACGAATATTTTTATGGAAATTAGTTTAGTATTTATAAAATGATTCCGAAAATAAACAAACACATGAAATTAATTAAATAAAATTAATATATATATATATATATATATTAATGTTGCACTCACTAGAAATACCATAATAAAAATAATTTGATTTAAAAAAAACAAAGTTCACTTATATATAATATAAAAAATTAAAGATGAATTAGAATAACCTCTTAAAAAACTAAATATATAAAATAATTAAAAGCACACTACTACTTGTTTTTAAAAAGGGATAAATACAAAAAAATATAAAAAACCATGATTTATTTTCAAAAAAGAAGAAGTTAGGTGTCGTTGAGTGAGGAAAGGCATGTTAGTTAGTGACTGTCCCAATACACGAAAGGGTGTAGGGTGTGTAAGAGCAATTCGTTTATAAGACATTTATTTTTTACATGTAATTGACGTGGATGACATGTTGTCCGCTCTATTATTATTATTTTTTTAAAACCGAGATGATATGGTGGTTAGAAAAGCATGGTGTATGTTTTTTTCCACAAGTTTTTTTGAATGTACTTTTGTCCGAAAACAGCACATATTTTTACAAAGCCATACAATTCCTTAAAAATTAAAACAAAACCACCTAAAAAACCATTTCAAATCTCTTTTGGCCCAAAACACAGAAAAATAGTCTAAACACTTTTATAAAATCATAAATTATATGTAAAGAAACAAAAAAACCCACCTAAAAACTCTAAACCAACCCAAAATCAAAAAAATTATTCTACTTGGATATGTTTTTTAGTTCATTTAAAGGTTAAAAAACACATAATAGAACTTCTCTCATCAAATGAAATCCTTTGACACCAAGATCGATTATTTTGTTGGTCGGAATCAATGATAATGTTGATTTTCTTTTTATATATTGGATGTTAGTGACCTCTCTCTCTCTAAATCAAAAACTTAAAAATAAACTTTTATATTAAAGTTAAATTGAAAAAAATATTGTGAAACTAAATATATGTAGCTTATAAAGTTAGAGAGGAATAAAGTAAATATTTTATGTGGACTTTGAACTTACAAACCGTGTTTTCTATTTCGACTCCTTTGACTTTCTATTTTGTCTTTAGTCAACAAATTGTATTCGATTATCCTTGATAAAAAAAAAAAAGATAAGATAAACAATGTTTTGTGTAGAGAATGTTTAGCCCACTCCTTTCAGTCTTTTAGTTAATGTTACCTTGATATGAATTTCATGACAATCAAATGTGTCAGTCAACAGGTTGGGTTATCGTTTTAAAAATCAAAGGGTTTTACTTCGTAAAAATACAAGGATCGATTAAGTTGTCATTAACTCATGTGTTATTACAAAGTAGAAGAGTTAAGGGTGTTGATTTAGATATGCTATGTATCATTAATAAAGGAAGCATATATATATATATATATATGAGGGTATTTAGGGAAAGTAGATTGACAATCCGCGAGGGGACTGAAATTCTGGTAAGCTTTCATGCGCAGCTGTGGCTCTCTCTCTCATCATACCTAAAAGTTGTTTTACATCCGGTTTTAAAAATGGTTTTGAAAAAAATTAAAATTTAAATGATATTTTTAAACCATTGGCATATACATGTTGATATTAAAATAATATTTAAAAAATTAAAAATATATTATTTTAATATATTTTTGAAAAAAAAACTCAAAACTGTTAAGAATGCATCCAAATAAGAGTAGGCGAGAAGTTATATATGGGTAGTGTTGACAGAATTGGGGTTTTTCCCAAAGAGGGTACCCCATTATTAAACCCTGGTATGTGGAAAGAATTACTGGGTTCTTATCACAAATACAAGAAGACATGGATACAGCCAGAGGTCAATATGGCGCCTAACATTGCCAATATCATCAACCATACGCTGAACATTTATACGAGACTGGACAGCCTTTTGGCACCACTCGCTTGAATTCAATTTATTCCAACGGGGCAGACATTGCTGGGTGTGAAGGTTGCAGGAGCTTTATGACCTGCAGAGAGTTAATTCGAAATTTGTTCTCCGAGCATGAAAAAAGTTGATGACAGTGGTTGAGCATCTTGAAGGTTTCCGAATTAAAATCAAGAATTTATTCCGATTCAATGCTACCCATGAGGCGTGTGTTGTCATATCAAGGTACACGAAGAGAATGTGTGGATGCGATCTGACTGTGGGTGGCGTTTCCGGTGATCGAAGCAGCGGCTATAATGACTGTGCCAGGAGCATTGAATAAACGTGAAGGAGGCTGATGAATGAACGTGCTAGGGTTTGCTTTTTGGAATTACAGCCTCTGCCCTCCTCTAGATCCAAAAAAAAGAATTAAAATGGTGAGGGATGAGTTAGCTCCCATTTGAGGGGGCCTTCAGAATTTTAAGAAAAACAATTTAGTCCTTATTCTCAAATCTGTTTTTGGATCGATCCCTTGAGAATTATTACCAGATCTCCCAAAAATATGCCCAGCCGCCAATCCTATGAATGTGAGATCAAGAAAAATATCACAACTTAGTGTTTGAACATTATGTTATTCTTGAAAGAACGATTTATTGATTTAAAAGTATTTATTGTTAAAATATATTTTAAAATGATATTTTATTTTTAACATCATTTCGACATCAAAATGATCTAAAAACACTAATTTTTAAATTTAAAAAATAAAAAAATTTAAATTTTTTTATAAGTACTTTCCGATCACAATGCAAACAGTTCTTAGAAAGGGTAAAAAAATAATAGTCGGGACATGTTTTTTTATGTCCTAGAAGAATAAAAACTCCCTTGTTTTATAATTTCCTTTTATACCATTGTCTTTGTCTCTTTAATAAATTTATTTTTATTCTTTTTGCATATATTTTTCTGTTATAATAGACTAACCAAACATAACTTTATATAATGTCTAATCATCGCCTATTCAATTTCGACTTGCGCTTCAAAATTGTTTCCACCTCTTTAATTTTCCTTTTTAGACTTGGCATTAGGAATGCGTCATGATCTACTTTAATTTTCCTTCAAAAATATACTCCTATTATCTCAGATTCAAGTGTTATAATTATTAATATAATAGTTAACTTTAGGATCTATCATGCATAAACTGATCCAGACACAGATGTTATGTTTCAAGGACACGAGGATATTTAATCTTAGAAAGGGTGTGCATATTAAGAGAAATATTACAATTTAAATAGTATTTGTATACTATCCTACGACAAAAAAATAATCTAATGGGTTTTTGTGAAGGCTGATGAATTTGCAAAATACATGCTTTTTATAAACAAATGCTATTAGAAATAACAATTGCATACAAAATTGATATTAAAAAACATGTTTTTATTCAAATCATACCATTTAATAAAATATATACCAAGCCATATAATTTTTTTATGTTTTGAAAGCGCAAAATCTCACCAGTTTCACAAACAAAATATTTATTTTTTGTCATTTTCATATCCATTTTACTATTATTATAAAAGACTAACTAACCGAACACAAATTTACAAAATACTTGGTTATCGCTGAATCAATTTTGACTTTTATTATTTTCTAAATACACACCCTTGAAAATTGTTTCCACCATTTCTATAATTTTCCCTTTTAGACTTGGCATCGGGAATAACGCTCCATGATCTACTTTAACTCCCCCTTCAAAATCGAAAGTAATTGTCCCGAGGACAAGAAGCAGAGGGGGCCGAAACCTGTTCGGTGTGGTCAACGTAATTATCATCGAGAAAGAAACTTTCCCGGTCAGTGGTAAAGGTTTTAAAGCCGGCACCGGACGGTCAGGAAAGAGTACTTTCAGGCATCATGATTTGAATTAGTGCATTTCTTGGTCCCGGGTCTTAATATTATATCACGATCACTGATTGGCCGTTAATGGAGATAGCGATGATCAATAATTTAGGAGACAAGGTGCAATATTCGTTTTGATTATGGAAACATTGATTGGATGTGAAAAAAACAACAGTCGTGAAACATGGCCCGGAGCTGAGAAAAACTCCGGTGAAAACATTCGAGCCTGAGCTCGTTACATGTGTCGATATGCCATGAGCCTAAGATTTCCATCTCCACGTAATGGGCAATGATTTCACACGTTAAAACCTGGAAATTATTCCACGTCATGGGCACAGTTATTTCACACGTTAAGACTTGGAAATTACTAGCGATTTTAGCTTACTTGTAATTAGTGGTGGTAGGTGTTGTATTTTATAATATTTATTTATTTATTTTCTAGCATGAACATAGCAAGTTATAATTGAATTGCAATGTCAAATAATCCCTCATCCTCATGGAAAGGAGTGATTTTTTTTTAAATATTCAATATATTAATATCCCATTAGATAACAAAAGTAACTACAATATATCTATCTATCTATATATATAAACAAATAATAATAAAACACTATTTCTTAAAAAGAAAGGAGAATAGAAAAAAAATCAGCTTCAACCGTTTTTTTAAAAGAAAAAAAATAAAAGAGGAGTTCGAAATTGAATTTTACTATAGTTTTTTTTGTATAAACCACACGGTGTCCCAAACGCTAACCTAGATTAATCCATGTTCGCTCCAGGTGGGCCATGAAAGGGTAAAAATGCTCTCCAAATAGCCTGTTCTATACAAGAGGAGGGATTGAATCCCTAATCTTTCTTAGAGAATGCCCTCACCACTCATGTTAAGACCTTAGATAATTTTACTATAGTTTATCAAGAAATTATTTAGCACCATAGAACTCAGCTTTGACCGTTTAATTAAATTCCAAAATATGGAATCCCCGCCCCCTGCTTTTTCCTACCAGACGTTTTCAGAAATATGCATTGAATTTCTTAGCTAAAAATGATAAAAAAAACTATCCAATGTTATTTTGTCTCGAGATAATAATTAAATATTACATAATTGTCGTGAAAGATTATTTGAAATTAGAATCACATCTGCCCTAGCAGAAACAAAGTGAGAAATGGGGCAACAAAGGGGTAAATACGACGGTGGATCATAATTAAACAAGCTATAAACTTCCACACCATAGTCTTCCCTATTGAAAAAACAAGTGATTGACACTGTGTTTGTACGATGGTAATCATTAATCAGAAGATTAACTAGAAAGGAGAAGTAATCATGAAGCAAGGAAATTGTGGGGTACAGTATTTCACCAAAGCAAGAAAGAAAATCTTAAATAATGGATACCGTATAAATCATTATACTCCAACCGTAGTCGGCAGAGACATTAAATACGTGTTGTCCCTCAAAAAACAAAAACAAAACATGAAAAATTAAGGATTGACTTGTTTTGTGTGAATATTTAGCTTGGAAAATATTTCTCTTAATTTAAAAATGGTGGTGGAGGAGGTAGTGGGAGACTATGGTGGCAAGATGATTGAAAAAAATAGTACGGCTGTAATGGTGGTTATGAAAAAGAGATGATGGTGATGAGATGAAAGATATTAATATAAATAGTTTTTTTTTTTGGTAAAAATTAATATAAATAGTTGAATGGTATGTTATTATTTATAAATATTTTATAAGATTTTACGAGTTAAAAATATATTTTTATCAAATAAAGTGGTTTCAAATTTTAAATGATTTTTTTTGATTATTTTATAGTAAACAAATAAATATAAAAAAGATAGAATATTTTTATTGAAAACAAGCAACCCAACCCTAGAGAAGAGAAAACGTAGTTTCTAACTCGCTGAGACACTGTTATTTGTCAATGAGGGTATTTAGTCAAGTTCTCATGGGGCTCCAGAGATGACATTTGTCTTCACACCCCCACGTTCTCTTATTATTTTCTGCTATAAATACACCTTCCCCTCCTCCAAATCATCCCCACCATTACTCTAGCCACGGCTTTGGTTATGGTCTCCTCGAAGCTAGCTAGCTTGAGATATATATAAAAGTATGGAAGAATCTGTTAAGCTCAGGAGGGATAGCGCCCTAAGGATAATCATGGGCTCTTTTTATCTGGGTTTTTCTTTTACAGTTAGTGGCGCTATCCATCCTGAGTTTTACTGGTTCTTCTTGCTATGATCAGCTCCTCTCTGCTGCACATCATGATTGAAGTGCCAGCCCTGCTATTTCAGAAGGTGATTTGTGTGTGGTATGATGCGTTAGTGCTTCTATGTTTTGTTTCTTGTTGATAATTTCATGTTTTCTAAGTTTCTGTACTTTCCATGGTTAATTAGCGAGGCAAGATTTCTATGCTTAATATTTGAATAAAATTGCTCATGCTCGGAAACCGTCAAAGCGTACCTTAATTTAGAAACACGCCATTGATGAAGGTAAAGTCTATGATTGATGCATATTCAGTAATTTTTGCACATATGCTGAATTTTTTTACATTTATCTGCATATATATATATATATATATATTACCTCTACTTATGCAGCCTTGTTATCTCTCTATTTCACTGTTTTGGTTCCCATCTTGACATTCTGATAATGGTTATGGAGGGAGCTAAATTTCCGCTCTGCACAGAGACGATGAAAGTGTTGTGACGGTGATGGTAATAATACCAACAGAAAAAAAACTCTGAGATAATAAGAGTTTATAGCAATAATTATAATACAAAAACAAAATAATGCAGGGCTAGCTTATCCATCTGTCAATTTTGGGACCTGGGGTGATGAGCTTGGAGACGTTGACTGCATCCCATCTTCGTGTAAGCCACGGTTCCTAGTTAGGTCTTTTTGAGTCTTCTACTTTACATTACATTAATTATCTAAAAATTCAAGACAAGGGTTTGTGAAATCAATATCTGCACTCATTTCCAGCTTTAATTCTGATAATTTGCCCCCTTTTCAGGTGACTGTGTTTCCACGCTTCCTCCATTGTTCCACTAAAATATCTCAAGTGGCCATTTTAGATTTGTTTTCTACATTACAGCAGAATCTTTTCAGATTCTAACGTGTTCATGGAATTTACAGTGAAATAATTATAAAGTGTATGCTAATTACCGTAAATCTCAGCATCGTCTGAAGAGGTACTGATTTTATGCGCCTTCTTGAGTTCCTTAATTTGGTTGATCAACAAAGGTGCCATTGGCTTTCGCTGAAATCCCTTTTCACCGGCCATCGATATTTCAAGATTTCCAACCATGGAGCGGCTTGAACATCTCGTGTTTGATACAGATTTTTAAATACATTACTCATAGTGTTGAGACAGTTCTTGAATTTCGTTCTCTCGTCTGGGAAAAAAACATATCAAGGCCAATGACTTTGGATTTCTCCTAAAGCACTGTAGATTTAAGTGCAAGTTTGAATCTATCCTACCCTCCTAATTATTGAAATATCATAGAAGTTAAAAAATCCATGTGAATTTGCCTATTTTTTAAGCATATATATTGTCTTGAATTTATAAGTATTTTTGATTTCAACTTGATTTAATCAATTTAAACAAGATATACCAGTTTAATAACAATCAAGTAGACAAATGAACTCGATAACTTACTAATTTGAATGGCTGGATTCATGCAAAATCTCTTTTTTTAGTAGTATATCTGGAACAACATCATTGCGAATTTATTCTTTTCGTAAGAACTTGGATTAATCTTGGAATAACCCATCTAATCTACTGAACGAACATTGAATCGGGTCACAGTTTTTAAACCAGATTCTATCCTGATATACTAGCTAGCTGTATTAATTAGCAAGACAGCGAGAAGTTAACAGCTTGAAAAGCTTTCCTAGCAGATACGACGGAAGTGATATCTTTGACATTTGGAAAGATATATATGCTCAAAGTTAGGTGATGTGCAAATTGAGGACTAATTTTGGAGTTTAATCAGCGGTTCCATGCGACCCCTACACATAATTTTGCTCAAACCCAGGCAATGTGCATGTGCTAATTAAGAGCATTTCTAGTTCTAGTTACCTCAGAACAAGTTTCATCAATTATAACGTTGTACTTGGTCCAGATTATCTTCATCTCCTGACTTGACGTATCAACGGCCGCATGAAGCTTACGAAGTTGAAACGCATGTTTGTTTTTGCATCGTAATAAATCTTTATGACTTTTTAAATATAATTTTTTAGATTGTTTTTACGGGTTAATGCTAAAAATAAATTATAAAAAATAATATTTATAAGAATTAATCATCAAGTGTTAACACAAGCTTATAATGAAGATGAACCGGCAAAGACAAGAGGGGAGACAATATCATTTGTAGTGGCCGGAATTCATGGAGGAGGGTTACCAATATTTCACCAGTCCTTACCTTTTTAACTTGTACGAGGACAAATTTTAACCCCTTCTATTCGTACCTGTAATACCTTTTTGCACATGCAAACAGAGAGGTTTTCATGGTAGCAATGGTATATATATATATATATATATATATATATATATATATATATATATATATATATATATATTTCTGAATTAGACCATCCATTTTGAATTGTGTCAAGTTTTCTTGCAAATAGGTATAATTTTATTGAGATTTATGGTTAACAAAAAAAACGAAAGCAAGGACTTGATTGGGAATTTGTACAACTTGGGAGACAAAATTGATATGTAAATTTGTTTTGATGGACAATTTTTAGACATGGCCATTTCCTAGGTTTGCCCTTCTTTTTATGTAGTTTTTGTTTGTTTGATGTGTGTGAATGAAATTATTTTTTAACATGTTTTTTTAAACTATTGATACATTAAATAATATTTTTAAAATTAATTTGTGATATTATTACTTTAAAATAATATAATAATTTTAAACAAAAATAAATTGTTGCAAATTTTGTTTGGTCACTCCCTAATAGGGTCATAATTCTGCTTCTAATTCAAGCTTTTCACTTGATTACTATATAAGTTATTGCTATAAAACATGCACTAGACTAGTAAATTGACTCGCAAACTAAATTTATGCCTAGTATATATTATATATATATAATATAAAAGAGAAGCTTAGTAAAAATAATTTCATGATAATGATTTAATCAAAACCTAATTCTCAACCTGTTAGACTATCTTTCTTTCTCTTTTTTTCTCTTCAAAATAATAATAATATACATATTTTTAATTTCATTTTCAAAGTCTATGTTCCTTATCCGTTTCCCGAACCTTATTACAGCTCATGTTTTGCAACTATAATTGTAAGGAACGACCGACAGCTCAAGTTATAATCAATGCTCAAAGCCCGAGGACAAAGAGAACGTGTAAAGATTTGACAGATCTGGAGCCCATAGGATGAGCCTACAAAAGCTAAAGTCCAGAAAGCTGAAGCTGTAATAACCTCAACCCATAGTAATGTCAACAATAACAAAAACAACAATAATAGCCTGATTCAATAATTTCCAGATTTGCATTTTATCTCTGCAGTGTTTTATATGTTTATTGAACTCACAGGATGTTTAGTGGGTCCAGGGTTCAAGCCTTGTCAGACACGGCTGTTACCCTCGATATGCCTTACATGCTCATTGGGCTTGTAAGATGTTCAATGGGTTCGTGGATTAGTTGTGATACACGCAAGCTGACTCGGATACCTCGGTTATAAAAAATAAAAATAATAATAGCGCCAACAGAGTCTTGGCTTGGTGGTCAAAAAGGGCTTCTCACTTCTTCTCACCCCATGTTCAAGCCTTGCCAGACACACCTATCACTCCCGTGATGTCTTACATGCTCATTGGGCTTGTAGTATGTGCAATGAGCTGGAGATTAGTTGTGGTGTGCGCAAGCTAGCCCGGACACTCCCGTTATTAAAAAAAAAGTAGTAGTAGAAAATACCAGCAGGGTCTTGGCCTGGTGGTCAAGAAGGATTTCTCTCTTCCTCTCACTTGTTCAAGTCTTGTCAAGAATACTGGCATCCCCATGGTATCTTACATGTTTATTAGATTTACACGATATTTAGTGGACTCGAGGATTGGTTGTGGTGCACACAAGCTGGCTTGGACACCCCGGTTATAAAAAAAAATGATAATAGTAAATTAACAAACTATCCATAGAAATATTATTGGAGTTTTGAGATGACATCATCTCTCTATTTTTTGCTAAAAAAATCTGTGTAATTGATATTTTGGTATTTGTTTTTATGGATATAGTTTTAAAATTTTACTCTTAAAAGACTATATATTTTTTTTTAAATTAATATTTTAAGACAGTTTCGGTGTATGTTAATTAATTAAACACTTTTAAAATTTATGATCAAAGCAAAACACATCATACTATATTGTATCAAATAAATAATCGGATTTTTAATGGCAAATAAAATAAACAGATACCATGGAATTTATTTTACAAATAATATTATGCATCCTACCTAAATCATTCAGTCTACTTACCATAAATGACATCTATATTCTCCATAAAATTAACCCCTGTCCGGCCCAGTGGCTCTCTGAAATGGGAGTCCCATATGAGATAATAGAGTCTAGAAATCTCTTGATTGGGCCGCTCAGTGTTGAAGACGCGAGTTCTGCGGCCCACTTAATACACCGAAGAAGCCCATCGGGCCCATGTAATTCACAAAACGAAGATATTTTTTTATTCTTTTTTCAAGGAGCGCGCAATCTATCTGTTAACGGAAGCCAGAAACAAACTTCTGGCTTCAAGCCTCTCTTCTTCAAGATTTTTACTTCCCTTTCCAACCAAAATTCAAAACACAGATAAATAAATAAAATAAAATCAAACAAAATGGCCACAGCAGCTCTCTCACACAAGCTTCTAAGCATACACAATTTCCACACAAATCCTTCCTTTCTTTCTCAAAAAAGAAACCAGAATTTTTCTGCTCCTTTTAAAACCACCGTCCCTAGATCATCACCTCCACAAAACAACGCCGCCGCCGCCACTACCACGAAGAAGAATACGGAAGAGACGTCTCTTGACCCCGACAAACCGAAACTAAAACCGACTTCCGCTGACAGCAAACCTTCTTCAACTTCCACGTCATCTCTGACCGATGCCGTTGCTACTCTGTTTACTCGTTTCAGGTGCATTGACTACTGGTAACAAGTAGAAACTGTTAAATTTGTCGACTAGGTTTTAATTAGAAATCCTTACAGGCATTGATCACTTTTTTTTGGCTTGTAATTGCGTAGAGATGGAGTTAAAATTGACGAGATTGGAGTGGAAATTTTATCAATTGCATTGCCGGCTGCTTTGGCTCTTGCTGCTGATCCTATCGCCTCCCTTGTTGATACTGCCTACATTGGTCATATCGGTAGTTAAATATATTTTTTCTTCTCATTTTGATTAGTTTTAATTAATTATGAGTTTATTTTTGTTGATTGGATTTGTTGAATAACTGTAGGATCGGTTGAATTGGCGGCGGTTGGAGTGTCAATTTCGATATTTAATTTGGTTTCCAAATTGCTTAATGTTCCTTTGCTTAATATTACTACTTCCTTTGTGGCCGAAGAGCAAGCATTGATAAGCAAAAGTAACGACGGTGATTTTTATTACCTTTTATTTATTTATTGATTGATTTTATTTGAGATATTTTTTGATGTTTAGATTCGGTGAAGGATCAGGAAGGAAAGCAAGTTCTTCCTTCAGTTTCGACTTCTTTAGCGCTTGCAGCTGCTGTTGGTGTTGCAGAAACGGTGGCTCTCTCAGTTGGCTCGGGATTTTTGATGAATATCATGGGTATACCTGTTGTACGTAAAGTTTAGTTATGAATTTCTTTATTTTCTTTTAGCATTTTTAGTTGTGAATTTTATATAGATTTCCGGCATCACTTACTCTCTTGGATAGAGAATCTATTTTTTTTTGGGGTAGGCAATGCCATTGATGAGTCACCAAAATGTGAATGCTGCATATGATCACCATGAGAAAGTCATATAAAAGTCACTGCTGCATATGATCACCATGGGAAATTGAACTTCATGTCATTTTAATTATATTGCTTTGATATAGTTATATAAATGATAAAACTGAAGCCTAATACTTTTTAAATTTTGTTAGTATGTGAGATTTTAGCAATCTGGGTTAATTTGCTGACCTTCTAATTGCATTATAAATGATTTTGGTTTGAAATAATGATTGGACTCCTTTCAAGCTAGGTGTAACATGAACTATCATGTTAGGAATATCTGGATCATTGTTTTGAATTTCGATGGCTAGGATTTCATAACATCCAACTAGTGGGCAGTTAGAATTTTGTTTTTAAAAATTTGGAAGTTATTTTTTTTTTAGGAAAACTAAACTATTTAAACTCAGTCAATAATTTGGATTCACTTAAACTTGATGTATCACGTTGCCCCTGATTTAAGAGGAATCCAATCAAGTGATATTGGCTTCTATCTTGAATATTGGTTCTTAATAATTGCCTGTTAAAATGTTATATGACAAGCTTGTCCTGATGATCTTCATCAAGTAATCTGTCAAGTTACTTTGATATACTGTAAATTTGAGGTACATTACTGTAAATGAATGTTAAATGTTATAACATTGACACATGATTATGGCTCAAAAAGTCTTGAGATTTTTGTCATGTCACAGGATTCACCAATGCGAGTGCCAGCTGAGCAGTTTCTTACCTTGAGGGCCTTTGGTGCTCCACCCATTGTAATTTCACTTGCAGCACAAGGCACATTTCGAGGATTTATGGATACAAAGACACCCTTATATGCCATTGGCAAGTATTGCAACACTGTTTTCCTTTTTATTTCCTTGTTTTCTGTACATGTATAAAATATATCTGTAAATCTATCATATTAAGTATACCAGGTGAAGAGGATGTTTTAAGTCAAATAGTCAAATATTGTAGCTGGTACACCTTTATTATTATCGAGGAAATTGCAACAAGTCAGTCAAATGTATTTGCTACAAACATTTATGCATGTACATATGTTTGGTCGACAATATAGGAAAAATATGGCCTCATATTCACCACCAATATCAGCAACATGAGATCTCATATGCTCTGAAAATATGTGTAGCATTTCAGGCTACTCTCTTTTGATTCCATAATTTTGTTGTAAACCACACTTGTGATAAATTCGTATTTTGACTATCAGGTGCCGGCAACTTACTGAATGCAATATTGGATGCAATATTCATCTTTCTATTTGGTTTGGGCGTTGGTGGTACTGCAGTTGCTACAGTGATATCTGAGTATGTAAATAATGTGCTAAACTATATAATATCAGTGCCCTTTGCACATGATATTATTGTGTTTTTTTGGAACTGATTAACTGTTCTCTCCTATAGATTTACTGTTGCCCCTTTTTCTACAGATATTTTATCGCTTTCATCCTTCTCTGGGAGTTGAATGACAAAGTGCAGCTGATATCTCCAAACGTTGATGCAAGAGAAGTTGTCCGCTATCTGAATTCTGGTATGTATCCTACCAGCTTCGTTACATCTATTTTTAATTCAATTAGATGTCATTAAGAAAATTCTGTCATGGAGAGAAATACAGTGAATTCAAATGTTTGGTGTTTTAGTTGCTTGACTAACTTTTCAGCATAACTTGCAGAGTGGGCGACTGATGGGTGATGGCCAATAAGCATAGAGAGAAGTAGATGTACCGTGTATAATTTCATAAAACTTGGAAGGACATTGTTGTTCATTATAAAAACTACCAACATGTCTGACGAATATACATTATAACCCACTTCTGGAATCATACTTTCACTTTAGGAAATAGTTTAGGTAGCATGATGACCTTTTCTGGTGTAGTGGTAAAGGTCTTGGACACTACTAAAGCACATGCTTGAATCTGGTGACCGTAAAAGCTTCAGATTACCCTTCTTATGGTCCTAGTTCATTTTGGCCATTAAGATGCTTGAGTCCCGTGATTATAGAAGTTTTAAATTATCATTCTTATGGCTCTAGTTCATTGTGACCATATCTAGGTAATGTTACTTTGTTTCATCGTCAATATAATGGAAAAAAAAGATAAAGAGACATGGTTGATCCTGATCATATTTCATTAATTTCCATCATGGAGATATGATGCTAGATTTTAGATTTTAAATGTGTGATGATATCCAACCTTCCTCTAGTATATCATTGGCAGTCACTCATGCGGCATGCACCCTTTGCTTTCTTTTGGGGCCTTTTTGGTGGGGCATACTTGGCTGCCTTAGTTACCCAAGGGTGAAAACACACGCACGAGTATTTCATATTGAACATTTTTTCCGTGCATTTCATCTGTACAGTTAAAAGATCAAAGTCCACTGTGAACTTTAACACCCACTACAAGTATCATGAATAACAGAACAACCCATTTATTTTTCTACTTGATACACAGTTCACAATATAACAAGTTTTCAAGCCTGTTATGGGCATGTTGTAGATGTGTCTGTTAGAGAATAATATAAATCATATTATGAGGCCCACTTACAAGCTTAAGTTTTTAGGTGAGATGGTTTCTTAACATGGTATTAGAGCCTTGTTGACCCAGCGGTCATGAGTTCGAATCTCACCACCCCCATTCTATTTGATAAAAACCAAGTACAAGGTGATGTGGGTCTGTGCAAGTTTCAAGCCTAAAAGGCTTTCACTTAAGGGTGTGTGTTAGAGAATAGTATAAATCATATTATGGGGTCTCAATTACAAACTTAAGCATTTAGGTGAGATGGTTCCTTAACAGTGTCATCAGTAATCGATCAAAATATTTTTGGGTTAGCTGGCAACGAATTTGTTACACATCCTGTTGAGAAGATTGTTTGTCACATGAATGGAGGAGGTCCGGGAGGGCATGACTAATGTGTCTAAGAAAGAATTTCTTATCATGTACTTTCAAGACCTATGGTTACTATTTATGCTTCCTGCAAGCATTGCATGTGAATGCAATGTGCAGTAGGATCCCTCACCTAGGCTGTTGACTAGCTAATTTCCTGAGCTTGGGTGAATTTTTATGTTTCACTTTCATGCATCTTAACCCAAGTGATATCCTTTATGACTGATGAATTCAGTCCAATAGAACAAGGGATGCAAAATGGAGTCGATATTATAATGCTCTGTCAATTGGACTACTGAAGTTTTTTAACGAATCTCGTGACAAGTTTTATGGAACTTGCAGGTGGTCTTCTTATTGGCAGGACCATTGCAGTTCTGTTAACAATGACATTAGCAACATCCATGGCAGCTAGGGAAGGCCCCGTACAAATGGCAGGTCATCAAATTTGCATGCAAGTCTGGTTAGCTGTATCTTTGCTTAATGATGCTTTAGCCATTGCTGGCCAGGTAAAGAGCATGCAGTTTAGTCTGTGAAGTGTATTTTACACTTGCTGATGTGAAATTGCATTTTGGTGAATTGTATGACTAGGCTATAGCTTTTTGATCATTCATTCTCAGTCTGGCATTTTGATGTTCATACATAAGCCGTAGCTTCAGTTTTAGCTAAATGAAGCTACAGTAACCCTCGATGGCCAACTTCATTTTTAGCTGTATTTCACAGATGTATGTGAAATTGCATTGTAATGCTGGGCAGTTTGACCTGAGCTATTTTTCGTAGCCTGACATTTTGATGTTCATATAAAAGTTGAGGCTAAATGAAGCTAAATCTATGGAGGAAATTTGATCTTTCTGTTTGAAATGTTTTTTTCATCTCAAAAATATAAATATATAATTTAATTTGATGTCATTTGCTTAGAAGAGCTGTATCCTGGGTGGTAACCTTGTTGGATGAGCCTTGCCGCCAGTGATTGTTCTCCTTCATTGAAACCATTTGACTCCATTTTGTACACTGGAATTCCCTGTAAATGGAAAGAAGAACATGCATGCTGTCATTGTTTCTGTGAACATCACTCTTCTGCCAAATCCTGTGCTTTTTGTCTTGATTGCTCCTTTGACATGTTCCAAAAAGAAGAAAGATGTCAGTAGTTTCCATTGCTTGAGTAATCTTGGTCTGTTGGCTAAAATAAAGAAAAAAAAGTTTGGAACAAGAGCCGAAGTGCAAAGGTCAAGACAGAACAACTACTGTAGTCATTGTTTGATCTTAAATGAGGTAGAAGTTCTTGTTAAAACTGTGTTTTAATAATAGTCTTGGAAATGAGGCTTCTATACAGAGAAGTAAGGTATTTGGAAAATTTTGCAGCTTCTTCCATTTTTGATCTCTTGATTCTGAAACTTTCAGTCATAGATAGTGTTTCTGAAAAGTGCTGACCATTTCAGTTCCATAATTGCTGTTCTGTTTCTTTCACAGGCTCTTCTGGCCAGTGGTTACTCCCAAGGGAATTATGAACAAGCACAGCAAGTGATTTATAGAGTTCTGCAGGTGGCTGATACTTCTATCTATTTTACTGTATTCACTGGTGGTTGGCAACATAGTTTCTGATATTAGAAACATTAACCAATTGAATTATCACTTGATTGAAGAGCAGATTGGTTTGGTAACTGGAATTGCTTTGGGCGTGATATTATCCCTGGGGTTTGGAGCTTTTTCCAGTGTGTTTAGTACAGACCCAGAAGTTCTGGGAATTGTCTGGTCTGGCATTTGGGTGAGGATTTCTTTTCTGCGATTTTTTTTTCTTGTTGGTGGTCATTTATATGTTCTCAATAAATATATTGATAGAAAAAGTTAATGTAATCGACAATGAATTATAAAAGCAAACAGATAATCCTTTCTTAAAAAACAGAACTTATTAATAGGTCATTGGTGCCTTGTAGCTACCTTATTTTTAGTGCAGATCTTTGGTCAATTGCAATACTGAGAAGACAAGAATAGAAAGGTGTCCAGGTTCAAAATACTTGCGTTTTATGGTGCTGGTCACTAGAACCTTGCAGTTGACGGTTATGCCTTCACCTATGGGGTTTAGTCCTAGCATTACGCCAGGCATCTTGAAAAAAACTCTTCACATATGGTTGAATTTAAGGATTCTATTTGTAGCTTCTCAATTCCTATGAAGCCAGGGTTTGGATCCTACTCATGAAACTTGGACAATCCAATTAAATTGCCTAACTTCGCCTAAACATCAACACTACTTTGCAGTTTGTTGCTGGGTCTCAGCCAATGAATGCTCTTGCTTTTGTTCTTGATGGGCTATATTACGGGGTTTCAGACTTTGGCTTTGCTGCCTACTCCATGGTTTGTTCTTGTTTCTGTTGTGTAAGTGTATTATATGATGTGCCCTTTCCCTTCTCAGCTCCACATTTGAAATTGTAGATGCTGGTTTCTCTGATTTCTTCTGTCTTCGTACTTGTGGCTGCCCCTGTATTTGGTCTCGCTGGAGTCTGGGCAGGTTTATTTCTCTTCATGACCTTGCGCGTAGTGGCTGGAGTTTGGAGGTAATTATTCTCGTACTTTAAAACACTTTTCTTCTAACCATTCCGCAATCATTTCACTTAATCATATCTTTTCTTCTAGCCATTCCGCAGTCATTTCACCTAATCATACAGGTGTCCATAAATTGTCTTATTGAAGTTAGATCCTCAGTAAATTGCACCAGGTTTTATATTTTCTCTTAAAAAAAAATGTAAATGAATAACCATATTTGGTTAGCATGAGTCAAACGGGTATGTGAGAGTTCAATGTATCCTAGCTCCGTCCACTCCTGTCATATTAAAACTAGTATGCATCTGCGATTCCATACATGGGTAGAAATCATGATTTCATGGAGGGGAGAGAGGGAGAGGGAGAGAGAGATGATTGGTGGCCTTGTTTACAATACCAGTTTGCTTTACTTTTGAATTGTGGTCCACAACATATGATACTTCTAAACATTCTTTTGGGCTTAAGATATAGGCTCATGTCTCTATGAAATACCCTCGTGCACTTGTTTGTATGTATCGAATTGTTTTTTCCTGCCACCTTGCACCAGATCTTCCTAAAATCTCAATCTGTTTTAGGTTGGGCACAAAAAGGGGACCATGGGAAATGGTCTGGGCCAATTCGCAACAGGAAAGCGAGTGAGCTGGCTCAACAGTGTCGACTTGTGTAATGCTATACGAGGACAGGATCCTAGAACATGGCACCAGAAGCACTCAAGACGAGATACTGAAAACCATCGAGTAACATGCATCAGTACCCTAGATCATGCTGTCTTCTCGGAACTTGAAATGGACTGCATCTATGCTGATGGGAGTGGATGATAAAGGGTTGATTATTACTGAACTCACGAGTTACAGCAGTGGCTGATTGATTTTAGAAATAGCGATCCAGAACAAATTATTGTACAGGGAGAACATCAGTTAGGAGCTCAAGGACCAAATCCCCCCCTCCCCTCTTCGAAATGATGAATATCTTATAAATAAATAAATAAAATTGTAATCGGAGGAGAATCTAGACAGAAAGTTGCCAAGATTTTGGAAGAGCTGCAGAAATGCTATTTTTTTTAGCATAGTGTACAAGATTGCTTTGAAAAAGATTGATAAAATCTTCTGCTGGGAGTTGAAAGTGATTGAATTGCTATGGATCCTTCCACCGCCGAAAGAGAGAGACACAAATTAGGCAAAGGTGGTTCAAAAAGCAGAGGTAGATTTAACACTAGCAATGGAACTCGCCACCAGATACCAAAGCAAATTGTTTTTATTGATACTCGAATTGAAACCACTCGAATACTACTAGAACTGTAATTCAGGGAACCAGGGATCAAGCAATTCTTGCTCTCCAACCAATCCCCAGTTGATGTCCTGATTTGATAGATCAAAATTACAACCACCACCTAAATCTGCTTCCTGTATGTAGCTCAAGCTCCCTGGTGGATTGGTTCCTGGGGGCTGCAACTGGCCGGCGAGTTCAGGTGGCCTTCCACTCTGTAACTGGCCTGCAGCATGAAAGTCACTGTGAACATACTCGTAATTCCCCTCCCCTTTCAACGCCGGGATATCAGAAACACCGTGGCTGAAAGGCTTGGTATCCATCTCTGGATCGCATAAACCCTCGTTTAATTGGTCATGCCCGCCCTCAAACTGATTATTGAAGTTACTAAATCCCATCCCAGAAAACTCTACTCCTGTTGCATTCGTCGTTAATGGCATCTGAGCATCGTAGAAAGGTTTGCGATCAGTTTCCATATCGGAATACAAGCATTCTACACTTGCAGTCTCGTTCTGCAAGAAGTCATTCCTGTCGTTGATGCCGTGACAGCAAGATTCCACAATTTCTGCAAGTTCTCCATCCATTTCTCTCCTCAACACGGGTGCTTCAGCCTCAACACGATGGGAAGACATCCAATCATCTGCTAAATTCCATTCCCCATCTTTCACCCCCCTTCCACTGCACTCTGCCACCTGAAACTTCTCAGCTTCCTCCCCCGATTTATTGACAGCAGAAATCCCAGAAGAGCCTGATTGTTTATTCACCACTCTTGACCCACAATAACCCACCTTCAATTTCCCGACCTTGAAATCCTCATAGTTGACGAGTGTTGTTTTAGACCCAGTTGATGCCGTTTCAGTTGCTGTAGCCGAAGACGATAAGCTGTCCTGCTGATCCCCTGATTCGTGAGAGTTGTCAGGGAAATTGAGTATGGCATTAGGACCATACATGGCCCTCGCAGCATAATCATAAGCACGAGCTGCTTCAATAGCTGTAGAGAATGTACCAAGCCAGAGTCTATTTCCTCGTTTCTTCGTTATGCTGCCTTTTTTGACAGGCTCTCTGATTTCAGTAACCCACTTGCCCCAGGTTCTCTGCCTAACTCCTCTATATCTACAGCTATTATTCTCTGGGCCACCTTTTCCTTTCATGCAACCTTTCTTCGACCCCTTGCCTGGAACCTTGTTTATTTGAAGTTTGTTGTGTTTCTTCCACCTTGCGATTGTATCTTCTATCGATTCACAACCATTCCGCCTTCCCCGCCACTTCTTCTTGTTCTTGCTGCTACACCCCGGCAAAGAACTCTGTCTCGACGAATCTTCCATGTCAACACTCATTAAAGATGTTCAAGCTTGTTCTAAAACCACAAAATGAAAACGGTTTATGAGAACAGATTCCTTCGTTTCTCGTACAAATCTCAAGAGAATCCTTTATTTGTTTACGATGAAAACAAGTTGGACACCGCTCTTTGTTTACGATGAAACTCTTTGTTTACGATGAAAACAAGTTGGACACCGCTATCAAAAATAACCCAAGATGTCTGAAGTTTAAAACAAAAAGAACTCACCAAAAGTTGATTGATGTCTTCCTTGTCTTCCCTTTTCTCTCGTTTACAACTCCTTCAAGTGTCTTTCTTCTTCTTTTTTTCCGGTGAGGTTTATCTAGGGTTTTAGGAATATAAGTTGGTGCTCGTGTTCTTATGGGCTTTGCTGCTCTACGATTCTGGTGGTTTTTTTCCTTCTAATCCAGCAAGTTTCCTGGTGGGACTTGACTTGTCTTCGATGCGAAGCAACGATTGTCTACTGTTACTCTTTTAGATTTGCAGACTTTCGTAATAGTAAATAGAATGGATATGTGCTTGCACTTCTGCTTTTATAGTTCCAAGATAAATGATGCTTTGTTGACGTGGTCCTGTCGTGGCTTACTTCTGGCCATTGCTTAGTACACGTGCCAAAACCCCATTACTTGGTTCAAGTCCTTTTCTTGGGGATCAAGACAGCTTTTGATATTTTATTCACCTTGGTCTATCTAAGAAAATATCAATTCGGGCCGAATTGCGGCTGTTTTTTAGAGTATAAAATTGGGGAAGAAGAAGAAATGAAAAAGGTGAAGGACGGGAACCGTAAATCTTTCCTACTTTTATCTGTCTAGGGCAAGCATCGGTGTAACTTGTACTGTTTTCTCTCTCTCTCTCTCTCTCTTTTTTATCTTTATCTAGAAAAATATCTGTTTTTAGGTAGTTCTAAGATAAAAAAATATTTATTTAAAATCGAACACAAAGATAATCTGAATAAGTAGTTTAACAACCCCCCCGAAACTAGAAAAAAACATTTTTTTATACGAGATAAAATATTTAAATACCAAATTAAACCATCAATGCTTTTTCTATTTTGATCTCTATTTATGTTGGTTTTATATTTTAATCATCAATATTTTAATTGCATACAAACAAAAAACATTACAGAGTCTATCAAGGATAAATTGTGCAATCTTATTAGACAGTAAGAAATAAAACCACGCGTTTTAGTTTTATATACTTTGATTCTATTTCCTTGCAAATAGTATATATGGATAGAATACAAACCTAACATGTGACGACAAATTGCCATCCCGAGGCAGTGGCACACAACCAGACAGGAAAGGCACAGCGTCAGGCTCAGGAGCACAAATGAACACCTCAACAAGCAGAAGATCAAAGCACCATAACCATTTGATTTCATTTCTTTTCTAAACCCACATCAAGTTCTTAGTTCTCCTTGTATAAACAAATTCAAGATAGCACAAAGCAACGATTTTAATACAATGAAAGTGTACACAAACTCAAAAAGAAGGGGGTGGTGAGCGAGCCATTCTGAAAATCCACCGCAAAGCAGTTGTTGGTATCGTCGGCGGTTCAATGATAATCAGGCATCTTGAACTCCGGCCACAAATATACAACAACGGTAGCAATCAATACCAATTTCTTGATTGTAGATCTCCCAAACAATGGCTGCGTGATTGGGCACCTCCCTGTTCACAAAGATCCCCACAAAAACACAGGACAGGAGGAAAAATGAGAAATCTAAAGCGGACCAGCTCCTAGCATTTCAGCCAAGTGCAAAGAAAGTTCAAACTTCGATGTCAAATGGAAGATCACACTTTCCCGTCAGCTTACAAATAAAAACGGTACAAAATTCTAATAATTTGTTAAAATGTAAGACTACTCGGCCACAAACACAAAAGACAGGTTTTACTAGAATCATGACTTCACAACAGTCTATACTGCCTCAAAGCCACAGACAAGGTATCCAGGAGCAAAGTTGCACATATATAAGGAGATTTCTGAGAACCATTCAGAAAAATTTTCTGAGGTTTAGATTCAAACGGTTTTTATAGAATGCTATACACAATAATAGGGACTATCTCAATTCAAGCGTTACAATTTAAGAAGGGAAATCATGGCACCATAGCACATAGAGAATTAACCTGGCTATGCAGCTAGCTAAAATAGGATAAACTGGAAATATCATAAATAGCTTTGTCATAAGAGGAGACCATACACATCAAGCTTAACACAAATATTTGTTCATCAGATGTGAAACTATGGGGAACCCATGTTTTTATTCTTACGCGCGGGTCTAGTCCCTCCTCAGGCTAGTTAAACTTAAAGCCATATAAAGAAGTAATATGAGAAAAGCATAATCAGATTCTTTTGATCTTTAAGTATACATGTGACTCAAAAAGTAAAAACGTTCCATATACATTAAGGAGAAGTTCAGAAGTTAATGTGAACTGGGGAAAAGAACTTATGGTACACAAATATTTTACGCATAGACAAGCACACAATACGAACTCTAGCTTCCTTCAAAAACTAGGAAAACTTGTATAGACCCCGTGAAAGTGCAAACTCTCACCAAACAGTAAATTATATTAAACTTGAGAGCATAAGAACTCGAGTATTCTTGCACAACAAACTCTTAACATAAAGCAAAATGAATGAATTTATGCTAGATGTCTACCCAATTTCTCACTGTGACACGCAAGATTCAATTCATAACTCCTGTAACCCATCGTTTATTCATGTTGCAGTTACTAAGATTGTATCCGTGCTGCATAGAACTCTATTTTCTAACAAAATACCACACGTATTTTTATTTTTCTATAATGCAGCAAAGAAAAGAAAAAACTCAGCAAGAGAAACAAAATTACCTGACACAATAAGAAAAAAACATAAAAACAGGACCGAAGCAGTTATTCTGGTACAGGCCTGGCAATTTTGTACCTCAGTTTCCTATTATGATTCTCCTGCCAAAAGTTCAAAGCAAACATCAATGCCACTCAAACCCATCCAGGACAAACATGCCTAATCTACAAGGAAGAGTTCAATACTTCATCTTCCTGCCTTCTAATTGATGATTAGCCAAGACAAACTACAACCATCAGTATCCACATTTATACTGTAAACCATTATTAAGAAGCTAATCACAAAAAGCATGCACAAAACAATTATCCAATGCTTACCATCTCCAACACCTTAGCATTACTCTTCTCAACTTGCCTAGCCAAATTGTCAAGCTTACCCAACATTTTCTCATACAAATCCTCCAAACTCATTGTAGAATTCACCGTCTCCGATCCCATCAACTTCCCTAAATCCCCAACACAAAACCCTTCTGCAACCATATCCAACTCCTTTTGATCCTTTGAAACCCTCTCCATCCTATTCAAATCTTCCCCCACCTCATCATTCATCGCCGACGCACACTTCAACTCCGGGAACGGCGAGTTAGGGCTAAAACACCCGTAGTTTCCTCGAAAATCTGGCCCAATGTTATCAATCGCAATCGTTTTCGGTTCAAAACATCTTGAATTAACCTGAAACTGATACGCGCGATACTCATGCGTATGGTACAGCATCTCGCCATGTACTGGCGTGGTAAATAGCAAAAATACGCACGGATTCAAATCCTTGTCACCCTTCGCCGCCGTTTTAAGGCGGCTCAAAGATTGCGAAACGCAGAATTCCCTCATCGAAGGGCGGATTGGGGATTTCCTTCTCGCGGAAAACCAGCCGAGGAAATTACTGCTGCTACTGCTACTATTGCTTTGATGAGTTGTTGAGGAGACGAGTCGGTGGAGAGTAACTGAGTCGACTCGGCCAAGCGAGTCGTAGAAGGAGAGAGGGATGTTAGGGCAGAAGAAGGAGGTAATCGTGGCGACCAGGTCAGAATCGGGGTTTTGGGGAATGTTGTCGTCGGTGAGTGTAGAAGGGGTGAGACGGGTTACGTGGCCGAATAAGAGACCGTCCACGTCGCCGAGGGAAGTGGCGATGCGGTGCATCAAGGCGGATAATGTGGGGCCTGATATTGTGATTTTCTGGAATGGAAGATCGTCCATGGCGAGAGAGAGAGAGAGAGGCAGTGAGGTAGGTAGGCAGGCAGGCGTTGGGAGAGACGAGTGTGTTTTTTGTTTGAGGGTGAAGGTTAGAAACGGTGTCGTTTTAATAGGGTAATGGATAAACACCGCGATTGGCTTGAGAAAAAAGGAGGGAAGGGGAGAGAAGGGGAATTAATGGTGGTTGTTAAATTCTGTTCGACTGACAAGCGGATCGGAAAGTTTTTGGATTCGGAGCTCGACTCGGATTGAATTTTCAGTCAATATATTGATTTGGCAAAGTCTAATTTATCAAATAATTTTTTTTTATAAAATAAAAAATAAATTTTATTTAAAATAATCGACTCCGGTTAATCAATGATATGTAAATGAAGAGGATGATATAATTAAGGTAATTAAAAATCTATGGCACTTTTGGGGATCATTTTGAAAAATTAAAAAAAGAAAGAGGATGGGAAAATAATTAAGGTAATTAAAAATCGAGATCTGATTTTTAACACTCTCGTATTTATATTTAGAAACACAATAAGATTTTAGCATCACATTTATCCAAAAGAAGATTTACTTTGTAAACATCGATGAGGATTGGATGGTTCAACAAATCTAAAAATCGTGTGAAGAAATTGGTGGAATCCATCTAGTTTCAGTGCATCAAGCTAACTCGTCATCACCAATGGTTGGTGCATCCCTCATGGGCTCTAAATGAAACACTCAGCTTTGATGGTTTGCTCATCAAGTAGTGTGGAAGAAGAGGATGGACGAACGCGCTTTGTGTCCTTGTCGATTGTTATAATCTGTAGTCATTACAAGGAGGATAAACCCTTTTCTTTTCAGATTATGAATTGAAAGAATACATTATTATTAATTCAATAAAAAAAAATACATTTTTCAGAAGAACTCACTCACTAGCTTGTGTATTTACATATATAGTAGCCAAGAATATAAGAATTGAAGAATTGTATTACTACTCTCCCTCCTATGCTATACTGAAACAAAACATTAATTCTTGCACACAAAATGAATAGGATGATCTTTATTCAGTCGTTGGTGGGACTTCGGCTCCTTCATTATGATCATCATCATCAGCAGCAGCAGCAGGAGCTAGCTCTGGCTTGATCTCCTCAAGTTGCTGAACTACTTGTTCGGCTTCAGGACGAGCTGCTGGTGTGGGATCAACACAATGCAGAGCTAATTTCAATGTGTTGAGCAACTCATCACCTATAGTTTGTGCATCCCTCATAATCTCTAAATCGAAGACTTCATTAGTCCACTCTTCCTGAACTATCGATGCAACCCACTGGGGCAAATCCATGCCATTCATTGGTTCACCTGGTGATTTTCCGGTCAAAAGCTCCAAAATGATAACCCCAAGGCTGTACACATCAGTCTTCGTGTTGACGTTCTTGAGTTTTGCGAGCTCTGGGGCGCGATAGCCGAGTGTTCCAGCGGTGGCAATCACATTGGTGTTGGCAGCAGCAGTCATGAGCTTGGAGAGGCCAAAGTCTGCTATGTGTGCATTAGCTCGCTCGTCCAGTAATATGTTGCTTGATGTGAGATTCCCATGAATGATGTTCTCTTGGGTGTGGAGGTGATTTAGTCCACGCGCAACGCCAATGGCTATGTTCATCCTTGTTGGCCAATTGACAGTGGTTTCAGGCCCACGAGCTGCAGAAGAAAGATTAGGATAGACAAGAATTGCTTCTGATGGTTAGGAATTTGCATAGCAAGACATGGCAGTAATTACTTTTTCTTTATATTTTTCATTCCATCACAATGTTCCCATGAAGCATAATAGACAGTTCTTGCTCAAAACTTATTTTTTACACCAACCAAAGCTGTACCACACAAGCCCAATACTACAATCATCAACAACATTTTTTGGCTATTTAAGATCCATGAGAGTAAGACCATAAATTTCCTTAGTTTCAACCAAGTGTCTCAGCCTTCATAATTTCTGTTTCATCTTCATTTTAGTTGTCTAAAATGATTCCTTTATCATGAATTACTACAGGCAGTCAATTTGAATCATTAAATGTGCAGATAGTGTAGATGGTATAAAAAACTGGTAGAATAAACTTACCATGGAGGTAGGATGCAAGGCTCCCTTTATGCATGTAGTCAAAAACAAGAAGCTTCTCTCCTTTGGGACCTATATAAAAAGCTCTCAGTGCTATGAGATTTGGGTGCCTGATCTTTCCAAGAGCAGCAGCCTCGTTCTCAAACTCTCTCTGCCCTTTTGTAGTCTTCTCCCTCAACCTTTTCACCGCAACTTGGTTTCCATCCTCTAATGTCGCCTTGTATGCTGTTCCATAAGTGCTCTTCCCCATTATCTCCGCCGTTGCACACAACAAGTCATCTGCTGTAAACAAAAATGGGCCATCAAAGTGGACTAACTTCCCACCCGTTTCACCACCAGATTCAACTTCAGGACCTGCCGCAGCACCTGTTTTCTCACCTTTCCCTGCGAGCCCCCGCGTAGTAGTTTTGCCACTCTTTTCTTTCGAAGCAGACCTTTTCTTCATCAAACAACAGAGAAGAATGACACAGAGAAGCAGCAGCACAACTAAGAGGATACCAGCCGCTATGAGGATGATGTCTTTGGTGCTAAGTTTTCGGTGATGATGTTTTGGTGATCCTTTTGTTGGAGCTGGAAGAATTTCTGGAGGGGGTGGTGACGGACATTGGGTTGAAATGCTATAGCCACATAGCTGAAGGTTTCCCACAAACGAGCTTGAGTTGAACTTTTTTGCAAGAGAAGAGGGAACAGAACCAGAAAGATTGTTGTAAGAAACATTGAAATAAGTGAGATTGGCTAGACGAGCAAGAGAAGCTGGAATTTCTCCACTAAAATTATTTTGGGCTAAATCAAGCTGGTTGATGCTAGAAACGTTTCCAATAGAAGCTGGGATAGGGCCTTTGAGCTGATTGTTTTTCAGGTTTAGCATTGAGAGGTTATGCAATCTATCAAAACCCTCTGGGATCTGGTTGTCGAGACGGTTTCCCTCAAGATTCAGAGAGACTAAAGAGGTTAAGTTGGAGAAGCTAAATGGAATGCTCTCACTGAAAGCATTGTTTGAAATATCTAGCTTTTGGAGCCTTGAGAGACTCCCCATTTCATAAGGTATGGCCCCAGAAAGCTGATTGTGACTGAGAGAAATCTCTTGAAGTAAAGCCAACTTGCTAAGACTACCAGGAATAGTTCCAGAAATGTGATTATTATCAAGGGCCAAGAACTGAAGGTGATAAGAGTAGTTCCCTTTACTCCCCCAAGAATCTGGGATTGGCCCAGAGAGGTTGTTTTGTTGGATAGAAAGGAATATGAGAGAAGGGGATTGAGTAAGACCAACTGGGATCGACCCCATTAACGAATTAAAGCTCAAATTAAGTCTAAATAACTTCGTAGAATTTGCTAGACTTGGAGGAATTGAACCAGTGAGTGAATTGTTACTTAAATCAAGACTCTGAAGAACAGGACAGTTACCAAGTGAGGGAGGGATAGAACCTGAAAGCCGGTTGTTGAAGAGGTAAACCCCTCTAAGATTGCGCAGAAAACCAAGAGAAAAAGGGACAGTACCACCAAGAACATTGTCATGTAAACTAATCTTTCTGAGTGCTTGAAGCTGGCCAATCTTCTCAGAGATTCTGCCACCTAGTCCCTTCCAAGGAAGCTGGATAGCAATAACCTGTCCTTTGACACATTTGATTCCTGCCCACCTACCAGAGCAAGCTCCATATCCACTATCATTCCAGCTGCGTAAAAACCCTTTGAAGTCAACCAGTTCATTTTTTATAGCTCGAAGAGATTGATAATCTGATTGGGTGACAATTACACCGTCCCATTTTTGGCTCGAAGCAAACTGGGGCAAAAAAACTAGTAGCAACAAGCATAAGTGTGCACACAGAAAGCACTTGCCGCGGAAGTGACAAGTATTTTCCATGAACAACTTCAATTAACAAAAATGTTGAAAGAAATGAAGAGAGTTTCTAAGAGTGTCTGCACTCTCCTCTCTTGAAGAAAGAAAGAGAATAGCAAAGGAGGAGAAATTTTGGTCCGTGAGAGACAATGTGATAGTGGGACTGTGGGAGGTTAGAGAGGAGATAAGGGGGGAGACAAAAGGAGGGGGAGGGTGTGTGTGTGTTCACTGTTTTGGCTTTAGTTTCTTCTCTGCCTCTAACGGCTAGTTTTACTTGTATACAATAATATGTTATTCAACCTGAACGTTCATGAGCTGCTGAACCAGTCTTCAACCTGAACAGGGACCCTTCTCCAACGGCTATATTTCTTGGTCCTGGAACAGCACAAACACGTGCTTTTAGACTCGGTCAAAGTTACAAATTCACCACAGTAAAGTAGCATCTAGCCTCCAGGCAGTGCTAATTATTGGAAAATCATGAGACTGGTTTTCTGTCCTTCGTACAGGGCTAATCATGAAATTCAACCAGCGGGCTCATCGTTGAAGCACTCGACAGATAGATTTGCTTTCGTCATCGCAAAGCTCACTCTGAACCTCTTGATTGCATTGCATGGATGCTTTTGTACCAAAAGACTTGATTGATTAATTTCTTAGTATGATGCATTGCCTTTATTCAGACTTTAGGCCTTGTTTGTTTCAAGGAAACTGAATTCCAGGAATTCAGTTTCCCCACTTTTCAGTGTTTGGCAAGATTTTAAAAAATTAGTCAAAGTAAAGTAATTTCCTCAATTTTCAGTCAACCTAAAAAAAACACTAAAACGGAGGAAAGTGTTTTCCTCAACTTAAGAAAAGGAAAACACTTTCCGGCCCGCTCCCTTTCCTCAACCGAACCGTCTCTCATCCCTTCCTTTCCCTTCTCCTTCTCTCCCTCATTTCTCTTCACAACCGGAACCGTCTCTTATCTTCCCTCTCTGTCGCCTAACCTCTCGTCCCTCGCCTCCTCCGTCCCTCGCCTCGTCTCTCGCCTCCCTCTCCAAGTAAAATCCCTCTTTCATTGTTTTCACTCTTTCTCGGCCACTTTGCACACAAAATTGAAAGCGAAGCTAAAATGGGAAGGAAAGGGAAGAAAGCTAGGGTTTCTCGTCAGTAGAAGAAGAAGAAATTGAATCAAGTAGATGAAGAAATGGAATCCAAGTAGAAGGAGAGGAGCATCAAGAACATACGCGTCAATCCTTTGCAAACGAGAAGAATCTCTATGAGGTAATTAAACATTTTCATTTTTTTTGGCTGGTCTAGTCTGGTCTGGCATGTTTGTTTGTTTCATGTGATTTTAATGATGTTTTAGGCATAAGCTTGCTCTGCATCAACCAAAAATAAATGCCATGCTTTCACATTTGCTGCTTGTGCTCTGCATTGTTGGATTTAGTCACAGCATCAATAGTAGTCCAGGTTTCAGAAATGGAGGAGACGACAGGAAGAATTTGATTGTTGAGGAGGAATTGTGGAAGGAAACTATTCCTTTGCGACTGGGTTCTCGAGTTTACGAACTGCAAGGGCTCAAATCACATGCTTGGTATGAAGTGAAGATATCCTATCCAGCTTCTGTATGTATATTCCCTTTTTTTCTTTTTGGTTGATTTTTTTTTCATGATTATGATTGTGATTGTGAGTCTTTTATTTCCCATTTGTTGGATAATAGATACCTGCTAGCTTTACTATACAATTGAAGAAAGATGATTCTGACCCTGGAATGAACCAGGTTGTAAGAAGATTGTTAAATACTGAGAAACTGATTTTCAAGAGTGATGTTATTCTTGATAGCAATCAGGTTGGCTAATATTGTCACTCTGTTATCCGTCGATTTGAACAAACTTGGTGGACTTGCCATAGTAATCCAAGAACTTGATCACCCCGACCAAGACATAAGGAGACTTTCTGCATGGGTTCTCGGAAAAGCTTGTCGAATAATGCAGTTGTTCAAAAACAGTCCGCTTATTTGCTTCGTGAACTTGTTGTATGCATGTTTTACCATATATTCTATATTTTTTAAAGTTCTTCCTTCATCTTTTATTCTCGTCATCAATAATGGTTGCTTCTATTGTGGTGGATTGCTCTGTTCTTTTAGATGATATGCTTAACAGTTGAGTTAATAACCAATTATGAAAAATCATGTCTTTTCAGATTTTGGAACTTGGGGCACTCACTAAGCTAATAAAGATGGTACAATCCACGTCCATAGAAGAAGCCATTAAAGCACTATATGTTGTTTCGGCATTGATCCAAAACAATTTAGTCAGGCAGAATTTTTTATGCGTAGCCGGGATACAATGCTTCGGTATTGTAGGAACTGTTCTATGTAGTGCTCGATAATTGCACCGAATATTTTGATGTGTTCCATGTTGTGCCAATCTCGGAAATACTTGAGTAACTCAAGTAATGATATCGGACTCAGCAGAAAGTCTGTTTCATGAGTTGCTTGATCTAGTCGAATATCGGATAGAAAATATAGCAATAGCTGAATCTCCGTGCTTCGAAATCACTTGTTCTCGAACTCAGTAGTTGATCTAACAGACATCAACAGATCTTGATCTCCAAGAAAAGGTCGTTCTTTAGAATCTGCTTTGCTTTTGCATATTCACATGGGGTTTTAATGTATTTGATGCCGGACAACTTAAAATGACCGAGGCTTTGTTTTTAAGGATTTTTGTAATTTGGATGGTAATTTAAAGTGCAGCTTATACACTTTATCTTTCTTGTCTTGTTCATCCGAAATGCCTTGTACCTTGTAGCTCGGAAAGGAAAGGAAAAACTCGATGTGCATTAATGGCGATGTAATCTAATACAAGTAAGAACAAATTTTTGAGGACATGAGAGAAATCCCACCATTATATTTTGTTTTCATGTTTAGGACATTTTTTGAAATCTTGTTCATTTGCTTTTATCTATTAAATATAAATTGGATTAAACAGAATTAAAATTATGATTAAATTAATATAATGAGCTTGCTTGCCACCATACAAAGATGATCTGCCAAGCTTCAAGTCCTCCTCATGATGGACAAAAATGTCAAGAAGAAACGGGTGACCAATTACAAGATACAAATAGCAATTTAGGGCTATTTGCTTTTTTTATTGAAAAAAATTATCTATCAAATATGGTCCTCATTTTTTTTTATTGTTACTTATTTTATTTGAAATAATTTATGAAATGTTAATTATTATTATTTTAATTTATTCACCTTTCATTTTTTTTATTTTTTAGATTTGATCTCTATTATTTTGATTATTATTTATTTTATTTGAAATAATTTATGAATATTTTTTTCAATTTCATTCTCATTCAAATTTTAATTTGTAAGATTTGTTCTTCATTATTCTAATAAACTTGAAAAAAATTAATTTATTAATAAATTATTTTTCAGTTCATTTTCCATAACACAAACAAACACTCGAAAAGTGTTTTCCAGTTCATTTTTCATAATATCGCCAAACATCGAATTCACTTTCCGGAATTCACTTTCCAGAATTCACTTTCCCGAATTCACTTTCCAAAAGAAACCATTTTCCAAAGAAACAAACGGGCTTTAGATTATAAATAAATCGGCTGCCACAGACCACCACACTGCACTCTCAGTGAAAGTAACCTTGTTTGTTCTTGCAGTATTATTTTTTTTTCCCTTCTCAAAAACCAGGCCTCCCCACGAAAGCCCAATTACACGAGAGAAAAACCCGAATTTAATTGCTGAGATAGAATCGCGAACCGTCTTCCTCCATGTGACTGCAGAAGGCGGAAATTTGGGTACATCCCTTGCAGACCGATGAGCATGCTAGCAAAGCAGTGCAAAAACAGTATCCAACCAAAGATTTATTGGGCCTTAATTACAGTGCAGGTGTGAAAAACCAACGATTCCCAGCAACTAAAGATTTACCTACCGTAATGCTACAGAATCAAATCAAGCGAACAAAGGGTTATGGAGGACAGCAAAATCGACACATTCAGTTGCAACAAAGAACACGATGACTTGTAAAGAAAAGGTCAAGATCCAGACGGAACATCATCTTGCTTGGCAAAAAAAAGGGGCTGCATGCACCTGAGTAAAATTTGGTTTCAAAATTACTAGCACAAGGCATAGACACAACAATGACAAGAACAAACTCATGTAACCAAGACCATGCTCAATTGAGCTACTAGAATTCTCATGCTCATTTACCTTAAGACTTCATTACATAGTTCGAAGAGTATATAGCCTATTAAGCGCTTATCAAAAAAATAAAATTAAAAGTATAACTATCCATAAAATTACTTCTTTTGGAATGCAAGAAACTCCACCATCAAAAAATATATTTTGTAAATCCAGATAAACAAATAATACTTCAGTTATCCCAGATTCTTATTAAAAAAAACTCAGGATCTATCGTGCATATCACAAACCTTCTAGCATCACATATATGGAAGACTATCAAGAAAATTACTGCTAAAGGTAAAGGAATAAGCAAACATCATCATGCAAGAAGTTCACGAAACGTATCCCAGATTGACAAAAATCATACTTGGAAGTTCACACAATATGAATCCGTTATAGCCTAAGCAATCAGAATAATAGCATATTTAAATTATCGAAGGTATCCATACCACTTACTAACTATGATTGGTCAAAAGTCCTATATAGATTCTCCAAGAACAGCTAATTAATTTCTCAGATCATGGAACCTCATCATCATTCACCGTAATGATAGTCAAGATCATATTGATCTAGAGATTGCATATAGGACCAACTCAATCAATAAATCAAGCATGCCCGCAAACTATCTAAATAAGCATATCTAAATCAGAACACACTTCTAAAACACATGAATCAGACGCAAGCAACAAAAAGAAAACATGTTGAAGGATATCCTGTCCTGTAAACACAAACAAATTCATTGATGCAAAAAGTCACAGACCCATCCTTCCTAACAATGACAACATCATACGCCGATGCGTCCACTGTCCCCTACAACTGTCTTAGCCAAGCAAATCGAGTACAGAATGCGTCTATAATAAAGGAATAAACTAGACAAATTACTAGACTTATCATACAAATTATGACCTCCAAATAGCATTCCACACCTGATGCAATTTCACCATGTCTTGAACGTTGATCATGCATGCATTCCAATTAACAGACTACCAACAAAGTTCATCAGCGCTGGACTCTTACGAACGAAAACACATAACCATGACACGGCAATCTCCCCACCACAAAATCAACCCCAAGATCCCATAGATCTGTCCAAATATTTCCAATATGCACAATCCAATCACAATAAAACAAGATAAAAATTCAGTAATTATATGGTATCAACTAATTACAGCCAATCATATGAATTACATCCTAAAAAGAAAGAAAAACTTATAGATCCGTTTACAGAATAACAAAACCCCATGTGAAAAAGTAAAAAAAAAACATAATCTAAATCCATATAAATCAGACCAAAATCCATGTAAAATCCGTGTTTATTTCATCTATTAAAACACGTTAATTGATAGTACATCCTTCAGATCCTCAACCACGGGCGGCAGCCACAATAGGAGCGGCGGAGGCTACAACATTAGAGGCAGCGCCACCGAGGAATGAAGACAAGAACCCAGTGCTCGCATTTTCCTGAACGTCATCCAAGAAAAGATCCTCGGGAGCACGAAAAGCGCCATGAGCACAGACAATCCCCACACCGACCAAAAGCGCCGAGATGATAACTGATCCAACGTTCGTTAGGAAAACCACGAAAACGCTCAATACGATCAGAATCCCGAGCGTTTCACGGTTACTGAATGTCCGGCCGGAGATGACCAGAGGCTGATCGGAAGCGCGGAAGAGATACAAGAAAAGCCAGGAGCAGAGGAGGCCGACTAGGAGAAGAAGGGAGAAGGGGTTAGTAAGGAGGGAGAATGCGAGGATTACGGAGATGATGGTGAGGTAATTGATGCGGAAATAGGTGTAGTTTTTGCGGATCCGGGTTGTAGCTTCGGATATGGATTCGGGCTTGGAGAAAGCGGATCGGTCGATTAGTTCGGTAAAGGGGCGGCGTTGGGCGAAGCCGTTGCGGGCGGATTCGGTAATATTGTTAAGGAACGCGCGGAAGGCGTGTGGAGGGAGTGGTGGTTGGGAACCTGCAGCGGTGGTGGTGGTTGGTTGGGGGTTTGTGATAGGGAGGACTGGAGACGACATCGTGCAGAATTTTTTTCTATCTTTGGAAGGAAGGAAGGGAATTAAGGGAGATGAAATTGGCTATGCTCAGAGACCGATTTAAGGAAATGATTTTGCGTTTGAGAAATGAAAGCGAGTTTTGTGAGACAGAGTCACGTTTTTTTAATTTAATTTTATTATTATTGTTGTTGTTATTTTAACGGACAATGTTTGCTTTCCTTCTTAATAATTACGGTTCAGCCACCGACACGAGAGGACCAGCTTCGTCTAGCCTTCACGCCGTGAATTTGACTTGATAAAGGGTTTGACGTGACATGCCAGCTTTCCTGGTAGTTGGTTGGTACGTTCCTGTCTGGGAGGTGAAAGCCTGAAAAGGAAGGGGTTAAATTTTGGAAGCCCAATGGAGATTTCGAGTGCGTATGGGCTTACATTAAAAAAAGAAAGAGCCCACTTGACCCAGGGATTAGCATGATAGTGGGTAATGATGGTTAAGAAATTAAAAGAAAAAAACTTTTTAGAATATTTTAGATATTTTAAAATATATTAACCTAATAAAATCAAATTTACTATTTGATCTAAATGGTTCAATATTATTTTTATTTTTATAAAAACAATTAAACATATTTATTTTAATAAGAGAATAATTTTCTTCAATTGATTAATGATTTAACCTATTTTTAAAAGTTTTTTACAATTATGCTTTTATCAATTAGGTAATATTTGTGAGATCAAGTTCCTAATTTTTTTTAAATATTTTTTTATTATATATATACATAGGTTATATTGTTAAATATTGGAATGAGGAATGAATGAATAGCAATTCAAAATGAAAGAATTTCCTTATTGAATTGAAGATATAATTGATTTTTAAGTAGCATGTAGTGCCATAAACATAAAGAATCTTGAATAAATGATTTGAGATAGGTTTTAACTTTAGATGTTTCAATTTTAGTTGAAACGTCCGATTTCCAAACATATTGACATCAATAACCAATCCCCCTTTTGAATCATGAATTTGACGGCTTCACTTCTAGAACACAATTGGACAACTTGTTTCTTGCAATTATCCTATGCTGATTAGATTGTTTTATAAGTTTTGGTTCATCAACATTTTAACACCTTTTTCCCATAACATTCATGTTAGTCATTTCAAGCTCAACTTTTTTCTCAAAAATATTCATTCAAGTCATATAAAAGGCTTTTGTAATTTTTCATGTGATTGTTGGTACCATAATTCTTCATTTCCGGTTAACTTATTCTCTATTTATGCCATAAACATCTCTTTTTCTTCAATTATTTCAACAACGTTTGCCTTCTTTACCCTTTTATCATTGCATTATTATTGAAAGTAATCAATTTTATGACAAGATAGCATTCAATAGTTGTTTTGTCATATATACTTTCTCTGGTGCCACAACCATATCTTGTACCTCTTCCTCTGAAGCTTCCACGACCTCTGACTTTTCCAAAGGATTTTTTAGCATAAGTTACTTTAAGAGCATGTTCTTCCTCAATATTTTTAGACACGTTGTTCATGCACTAATAGTGGACTTTACAGCTCATCTACTAATATAGTGTTAATATAATTATATTTTTCGATTGAACATACCACATAATTAAACTTAGAAGTTACAAAGCGTAGGATTTTCTTTATGACTGTCACATCTTTTAGTTTCTTCCCATGCATCTTCATTCAATTTAGTCACATCTTGCAAAGTACTCATCAAAAGATTCTCTAACTTTTATATGTAGAATCTCAAACTTTTTACGAAGAGCTTGCAATAGAGCACGTTTGACTCTATTGGTGTCTTGATACTTCTTCTTTAGGGAGTCCTATGTATTTTTAGCAGTGTTCTTCTTGAGAAGGGTCTCAAGAATAGTTTGATCTATTGCTTGAAATAAAAAGCTTTTGCCTTCAAATCAACTTCAAGTCTGATATGGTTTTTGATCGTGTCTCAATCAAAGTTGGGCCTTCTCTTGTTTCTTAAATTCCCTCCTCAATGAGTCTCCAATATTTCTTTGATCTTAAAAATTTTTCTAATAGCATGTTCCAATGATCATAATAACCATTAGGATTTAGGATTGTTGGTTGCACAAATCCGCTACTGCAACCAAACCCGATCAACTTAACATGATTGGGACTTATTGGCCGACAAAAGAAAAACAATTAACTAACAAATTCAACATGTATGAATTAGTTTTATCATTTCATAGTTTCATCCATTATTAAGGATATTTTGAAAGTTCAGGAGTACAATTCTTATAGTTATTTTTCTTAGATATACATGAAGATTATTTTTTTTATTTTAAAAAATTATTTTTAATATTAACTAATAAAAAAATAATTTAAACATTTTTTTTTAAATCATCAAACACCTTGTTGCAACGCAAACCAAACAGCCCTCAAGTAAAATAGAGTCACATCACTGCGATCTCACTCACGATGACGTCTGTTCATAGTTAATTGGATCAAGTCAAAGGGCAGACTTTTTTTTTCAAATACCGTTGTTTTATTTTCTAGTTCTACAGCTTCAAACAAGGGTCTACCATCATGCGATCAGATCCAAGACATTTATTTGGTTAGAATATACTCAGATCATTCATCTTTATTAATTATATGCTGACTTCTCTAGCTCCATTTGACAAGTCTTTTCCCATCTGGAAGCAAGGGATGTCGGGGAGGACTGACAGAAATGATTCATGGAATTGAGAGTGAATGGGCATCAAATGAGCTGCGAATTGATATTTTGCAAGAAAGAAACTGTATCACGCGAAAGATTCAAATAATTTTGTAGCGCTGGTAGTTAGCAACCCGGAAGAAAATGATACGAGTGTTTTTTTATGGAGATGCATGGTTTGAACAATATCCAATGTCTGAGTTCTCTGATAGCTGAACATAAATGTTTGAGATCATATGAGGATGCAAAGTCTAAATATGCATGTCAAAGAGCATCCATTAATGACTAAACAGTTATTTAGGATAGATTTCAAGCAAAAACATAGTTTTCCCATAAAAGAGGCACAGTTTAAAAGCACATTCACGTTCTACATGCCATAGCCCTAGACAGAAACAGAAATATCCTACTTAGATGAGGTTTCTACAGCCGCAGAGCACCAAAGACGCATCTGTCTGAATGCGTGGTGTCAAGTCTGATAGCAACTCAGGCAAGAAGCTGGATTTAGAAGGTGGAACCATTCCAGCCAAAGTGGGAGCACTGCAAAATAATGCAAGCATCAAATCCTTAGTAGTGGCCGGAAAAACCATAAAATAGCAGTCAATATGATCAAATTCCGAAAATAAGTTGTATCCTAAGGGAATTCAGCAACTGTTCTCACAATTTAAAAGCAGTAAGGATTTAATTACATGATCTAGTATTGGTGTAAAGCATGCAAACACTGTGCATATTCTTGGCTTTGATGGGCCTAAAACACAGGAAGAATGCAATGATAGCAAAAATGCAGATGAAAATGATCATCTTCTGGCAATTAGATGTTGAGATGGCTTGCCTGGACATCATTAAACTTGAGGAAGAATCGGGACTTGAGCACCGACAACTTTGACAAAAGAATTGTTGAAATTGCAGAGCTCAGTTTCTTGTTCACATCATTGCTAAGGCCACCAACAGATACCAATTCACCATAAGCTGCTGGCTCTTCAGTTCCTCCAAATGAAATTGGAACCGAGCCCTTCAACACAATCATCACATACTGCAGGATTGCACGCATAAAATAGTTGAAAGACACATCTAGTGGGCAGACTAAGATATCAATCAATGCAAACATGAAACTCTCTTCCAGATAGTAAGAACTGAAAACTAACAAAATCATAAAAGCAAAAACAACAAAAACAAAGTGACAGTGTATTACAGGTGTAGGTGTACAGAACATAATTTTTGTCCACTATAAAGATAAGAACATGTAGCCAGCGCTAAAATCCATTTCATCTTTCATTTCAAAACTAGTGATAGTAGAATTAATTATATTATAAGCTACACGAATCACTTCGGCCAATCGCACTTTGAGCATTGGAATTCTCAACAAAACTCTTCAAATGAGACACCCCAGAGAAACAAGTGATAGTCAAAAGCTGATATGATCACCGTGCCAAGAGCTCAAGTATCCAGGAAAGAAGATTGTAAACAAGAATATACATACACTCAAGGCAATCCCATTTAACATCAACAATACCCTACTTAATCATTACAAAAATACATATTTCCAAGACTCTTGAGCATCAAGAAAATATAAACATACATTAACCAAATCATTGAAAACCCACTTTAGAAAATTTAACAGACTAACTATTTCAATCACACAGAATCTTTTTTCTTGCCCTCCGGAAACCACAAGTAGTTGTAACAGACCATAAATGTTTATCATATTTCAGAAATCAGTTATAAAATACATGTATTAACAAAAGGGTAATACCAAAATGAGGATGTTAAAGTAAACACCCTAAATCCACAAAATAAAAAGAAACTTTAAAGAATCTGAGGCAAAAGGAAGGGAAAAAAAATCTTACAGACTCAGGTTTCTTGAGGATTTTAGCGACCTTAGAGGTGGCCTCAGAGAGGATGGAAGATGTGTTGACGCCATCAAGATTAACGTTCGTCGAAATGTTCAAGCAAGGCATTTTCTCTGTCGATTGTTTACACCACGCTCTTGTTCTCTTTCCTGCACACTAAACCCCCCTCCATATAAGAAGCCTCACCAGTCACCACGTTGCCTTCGATGGATTGTTCCGGAAGTATAAATTGGTGAAATGACTGAAGGACCCTTGTGGCCATGCTCGGGTGTACTGTACGTAGAAGTGCAAAAGTTAATACTTTTCAGGATAAAATTAGATTGAAATTTTAAAATAAATATGTTGTCGAGTTTATGGTTAATTATTTACATATAATTATGTATCGAATTAAAGACAAAATTAAATATTTATATTTATATGAACATTACATTTATTTTTGAATTGTATATCAATTATCAAATATATGGTCTTGATTATTTGAGCTTTATGGAATTCTTACAAATATATGTAGAATATAATAATAAAGTCTAAAATAAAATAATTGTTTTTATATCACCATGTCCTTAAATGCTTACACGATGAAACATTTTCGACAATAAGTTTTCTACCTAAATATGTCATTGTAGTTGATAAACACGAACTGAAATATTTTTTTATTATATATTAAGAGAATTAAAATAAAAAATAAAAAATACAATGAAGTATCATTTTTATATACATAAGTACTTAAATCTGTTTTCCAATCTTATAGTAAATTCATCTCCAGTATTTAATTAATGACTTGTTCCTTATTTTTATTTTTTCTTGACTTTTTTTTGTAAATGTTTAATTGATTTTAATTTAATCCTTAATTGACGATACTATGTATTTCAATTTTATTCTTATTTATTTTTTCTTAACATTTTTGTAATATTTATTAATCTTT
>CM063603.1:12862585-12892592 GCA_032356905.1 Salix exigua
TAGTCCGGTTTATTAATTCTTTATATTTTTCTGCACATTAAAATAATTATTTTATCTCTCGGTAAATACGTAAAACAATTGTAGTCGAGGGTATCAACGGTAATTGTACAGTAAAATAACCATTTTGCCCTCAAATAAATAAATAATTAATATTTATTATTATTATTATTGGCAACAATATTGTTGCCACAATCATTATGTTATAGTCATTGTCATTATTATAACATTAATCATCACGGTAATCAACACTCTTATTTTTATCAGTATAATCAAAAATTATAATTAGTATCATTATCATTATTATAATTTCTTTGTCATTAGTGATATTATTTTCTATATCATTTTATGAGTTATTGTTATTATTATCATCAAATCCATAATTATTAACACCACAAGTACTATAACCATTATAATAAATAATAATTTCTATTATTATTATGATTAATAATGTCACTATTATAAAATTATCATTACTATTATTGCTAAAACAAAAATATTAAATTATCCTGAGGAATAAATAAACTATTTTGTTTTTAAACAAAGGAGTATACAAGAAAAAAACCTAAGCTATTATTATTATTGCGTAAATAATGGAAAAAGAAAAATTACATCAAAGAATTAAAAAAATCTAAAAAATTTAACAGAAGAGCAAACAAAAATAAATAAATTAGAAAACAAAAATAAATATAATTAGTTGAAAAAACAATCACTTGACTTAAAGATCAAATGAAAAAAAATCACTAAAAGAAAGAATAAAGGAAAAAAAAAGAAATATCAATTTTTAAATGATCACAATCATAAACTAAAATTTAAGGTTTAAATCATTTTTAAAAAATATTACCTCAACAAAAGAGAAAAAATAAAAATTACAAACAAAACTAAAAGCATATATATGCAAACATGGATAAAAATAGGGACAATTTGAGAAATTAAAATAAATAAATAAAGGAATTGAAATAAAAATCAAAAGTATAAGGGTCAAGTGAAATGAAAATATATAATCAATTTCCATCGAAGGAGAAAATTGAAAAATCACAAATATTGTACCGAATATTTTTAGAGATTTCAACCCAATCCGAAAATTAAAAGAATAAGGACCAAATTGAAACCTAAATATATAATCAATTTCCATTTCCTCCAAGCACTTTTGCTCGCAACCGGAAACATTGGGATGTTTCCGGCCATCGTAGTGATGCAACATGCCCCACCATGAGGTGTAGGACATGTAGGCTCATCCCGTGAGATGCCGGATGAATATTTTAACCTCTTGATTTGGTCGCACGTGTACGCCATAAAGGGCGTCAGTCGAAAAGCTTCGGCTCGTCTACCTTTCACGCTGTAGTATTTGGCAAAAATTAATATCAAATAAATGGTAAATTACCTAAACACTTCTACAATCAAATCTTATATTTTATCTTTTATGGGGGCATATCAGTATTTACATATTTTTATAAAATATGAACGGACCAAAACACTCTCATAGACAACTCTTGATTTTTGTCTTATTTGGGAGTATAATGGTTATTTTATTGTGCAAATGAATATAAAAATAAAAAATACCCCTAATTCCAAGGCTAAAGCCGAGGCGAGCTGACAGTAAAATAATATTTTTACTATTACAATCCACAGATATCTGTTTCGTACTACGATGAAAGCTCGAAGTGATTTAATTGTATAGTTAATTATATTACCTACCAATTTCTTAAAACATATAATCTGCATCATAAAATTTATACAAACACTAATACTTAATATCTTTATAAAAATAAAATAAAAACATCTAATTATTTACATGTTTGCCTTTTTTAATGACAATAATACTCTTATAATGAATATTATGATTTTTTTTATCAAATCAAAAATCTCTAGTCACCACACCCATTATTTTCTCATCTATGGAATATGACAATCCGAACCCAACAATAAGCAATAAACAATATGGTAAGAATAGGAGCAGTAACATCTTATTTAAGTCAAACATCAAACACAAAAAATCTAGTGAACAACTCGAAATTCTTGGTGTCAAAATCATGATTAAAACATACATTCTAAATGCTAAGGGAAGTTATTGTAGCCCAAGACTAGTTTCTTATCTATTGGAACACAGTAATTACGATGACAATTGCGTATTTGACATTAAAAAATTGGATGAGCTTTCCACTTTTAATGTACAAATATATATATATATATATATATATATATATATATATATATTGGTATTTGTTTGGACAAAAATGATCTATATTTTATGTATTTTTGTTTTTAGATTTTATTTTTATTTTTTCATTTATTTTTTGTACTTATCATTATTTATAATATAAAAGGTATATATATATTCTTTTGGTATTTTTTTTGGACAAAAATGATCCATATTTTATGTATTTGTGTTTTTAGATTTTATTTTTATTTATTTTATTTTATTTTTTGTACTTATCATTTTGAAATTTTAATTTATGTCGGTTACATTGTATTTTATTCTTAAAATTTTTATTATTATTTTCTGGTCCCAGAAAACACTGTAGCAATCTACAGTGTTTTCCTGCGCCATGATAATATATATATATATATATATATATATATATATATATATATATTCTTTTGGTGTTTTTATTTTTTTGGACAAAAATAAATCATATTTTATGTATTTGTGTTTTTAGATTTTATTTTTATTTTTTTCATTTATTTTTTGTACTTTTCGTTCTGAAATTTTAATTTATGTCGGTTACATTGTATTTTATTTTTAAATTTTTTATTGTTATTTTCTGTTGCCACAAAACATTGTAGCAATCTACAATGTTTTTCCTGCGCCATGATATATATATATATATATATATATATATATATATATATATATATATATATTAACTATACAATAAAACACGTCTCAGTTTTACTGTGCTAATCCACAGTAACATCTACTATTAATATATATTTTCGTGAAAGACAAACGGTTGTTGAGGTAGCCGAGATGGTCTAAAAAACATTAGATTAAGATCCCCTTCGAGGGCATGGGTTCGAATCCCACTCTCAACACATTTTTTTTAGCGAATCCATATTAAAATTAAATTTAATATATATTTTCGAGAAAGATGAACGAATGTTGAGGTGGTCGAGAGGGTTTATGAGGCGGGAGACAAAAATTCCGTTCGAGAAGTTGGGGGTTCAAGTCCCACTCTTGACAGATTTCTATTTTACTTAAGAATATGATTAATTTTTAATAGTGATGATGATATTTTTCTTACTTTTTAATGATGATGATAATTTTATATTGGTTATTTCGTTGAAACCTATTAAACAGATAAATTTATATCGATTTAAAATACATATATTTTATAGAAAACTTGTACCTCACAGGAATTCTGCACAAATTTATCATTTTAAACAAAAATATATTATAAAATAATTAATATTTTTTGTGTTAAAAAAATATAGTATCGTTCATGACTTAGTAGCGAGGCATTGACTAGTATATATATAATTTTACTATTAGAAATATATATATATATATATATATATATAGTAAAATTATATATATTGATATTATAATTTTATTTATCATCATCATTGAACCTATTGGAATATAAGTCTTACATTGATGATGATGATTGCTTTCTCTTATTACAAATTAATTAAGAATGATTTTCCAGGAGTATATCGGGAATGAAAATCAATGTCTGGTTATTTTTAGAGGAGTGTGGCACGACAGATTTAAGGCTAAATTCTACTACGTTCCTTGAACAAAATCCTGACAAGAAGAACAAAAACTTAAGATTGAAGATACATTTACATTAGATCCTCAAAGATTAATAATGTGAGCATAAAGAAGTTCATTCCACACATCTGGAACTCCAGGGAGACACCAATGTATACAATCTGCGTAGCTGCTAGGATTTGATATCTGTTCTTCCTTCAATGGCTCCCATTGCTTTCTATATACAGATGGATGCCCTTCTTTTCTGTGTTCTGATAATTGCGTTATGTTAATCATCTGCACATTTAATCCTCTTTTTTTCAAGTCATCCAGAGTCTTCTCAACCGCACGCATGATTTCTGGGCAGGAGGCTTGCCCCCTGTATCCTTCTGTGAAGATTTGTTCTGTCTCGTTGTAGCAGTTTTGCCCTTCTGCTCCGCCCCACTCCACAGCCCTGAAACACATTCGAATATTGTTTATGATCCTGATGAAGATCAAATACGTGGTAAGCTAGGTTAGAATTGCAGTATACTTTTGATGAGTTGGTGACAAGCTGACGAAGAACATTTGTGTTTTCGTTCGGTTTATATGAACCTCTAACCAATCTGACCATGTCTTTAGAGCCATCTCATAAACTCTTGGCATCTCTACCTTCCTGTAAACTCCATCCGGGCTTTCAAATGATCCCCACCTGATATCAGATTCTCAATATAATTATAATTATAATTATATATATATATATATACATATATATATGAACTTTATAAAGAGAAGAGAAGATAAATGTGCCTACAAGACAGTCATTTGGGCTCTTCTCCACCAGAGATAGCTGTTGAAAACAAGAATGTCAGCATCAGTCCAATGCCGAGCATGCTTCTCAATGCCCTGAACTCTAACAGTCCGATCATCTACTCTGTGGTTCACTGGATCATCAGAATTTGATTCCACCAGTAAAGGAGACCAATAGAACTCAATTGTTGCGTTATATTCCTGAATCACATTAATAACAATCACACATAAGGTAAATTTGCAAAATCTCAGGAGCATATTAGCTACTATTTGGCAAAAGCTCTTTTGAAAATAAAAACAAAAATTAGTGTACTTAAATCATTTTTATATGCTATGCTAATTTTAAAAATAAATTTAAAACACTTCTAAAATCACAATTTACACCGTATACCTGGCTAAATAATAAAACCAAACTATAAAAATAAATTATTTTTCTTTAATAAGAATTTTCAGATGGGCCGCTACTCATAACAATAAAATGTAAATCCAGACCAAGCCCAAGAGACTGATTTTTTAAATTCAACCCAAGCCCGTAAACCGACTGTGCATTAAAACAAGTTTCAGAAAACGTGTTTGTTGAGAATGGGATTTGAACCCACGCCCTTTCGGACCAGAACCTTAATCTGGCGCCTTAGACCAACTCGGCCATCTCAACTCTTGTTGACTATCTTCATCTAACTTAAATAATAATAATTACAAACTCACAATGGCTTTGAAGATGTGCAATGAACCATTGCGGTACTGATGCATGGATTGGAGCCCTGTCGGAATCACCGAGTCGACAAGACAGACCATCGAAACCCACTGGCCTCTGTTTAGCGAGTCGCCGACAAACATGAGCCTCTTGTTCCTCAGCTTTTCCAGCAATACTGTGGCATTGAACCTACCTTATTAACATGACACAAGAAAAAAAAAACATTCCACACAAAACTCAAAAACCATAGCCAAAGATCACATCCTGCATAATGCATCTTATCAGTGACCACAAAGAAAAGTAATACACCATCTGTTTGATGAATTTACAGACTGGTAATAGAGAGATGTAGTGATTTATACCTAGGAAGGTCACACCGGTGTGGTTGCCACCTCCAGTTTTGATAGTTCAAGTCCTTTCTCCCAAACTTCTCACAAGCTAACTGATCGGACATGAAGGTGCATTCCTTCTCTTTGTATAGAGGGTAAGATTTGTTATCAAAAACCCATTTTCCTGAAAACAAATTGCACCTTGAAGACAAATCATCAGAGCTTTTGCTTTTAGTCGCATCTTCTATGAGCACCCCACTGTTTTGGGTTACATAGATGGAAGCTATGACTAGGAACGCGACGAGAAGTGCGATAAGGGAATGGAAGCTGCTTCTGATCCCCCATGTCGCCGGAACCATCAGCTGCTTCTTTGCCATCTTCAGTTTTGTTGCAGAGTCTCTCCATGTCATCTCATTCTCCCTTTTGTAGTTCTCCGGGAGTTGTTGAACTTCATATGTCTTGATTTCCTTTTCAAAGGTTAGGAGAAGTGGGTTTTGAATCGGAAGTAGTTTGCTGCGAAAGCAATAGTTAGAAGGGTGGTGTGGTAGGATTACCAAAGTACCCCTTTCATTTATTTTTCTTTTCTTTTCTTTTTTCGCAATAGGACATGTACTCATAAGTTTCTAATTATTCAACATTTCATGTAAAACCTATCTATCTATCTATCATCATCAATATTGTAATTAGCTCTATCCAACCTCAAAAACGACCTTATACACAAATGCAATATTCCATGCGAGTAAATAAATGTATGTATGTTGAGGGACTGATTTGTAACTTGACAAATCCACCAAGCTGTAATGCATTATTTACTCAATTCTTTATGGTTAGAGCTGAGTTGTTGTTCTGTGGGTCAAATAAAATGGATATATAAGCTGCAGGTCAGTGTGGTTACCGTCTCAACATCCAAGTATTCGTTGCCTTCAAGTTGCCTCAAGACCTTCAAATTAATTCTTTTATCAATATTTATATCTTCAAATTAATTCTTTTATCAATATTTATTCATAAAGCCACCCACAGATGCACATGGAATTGATTCTATAAATTTTCCTCCCCACACAACACACTAACATGCATACAGACGCTCATGTATTGGCTAGAATTCGATACGCTCAATGATATATAGAAGTTACGTGGCCGGTCCTAAATTATAGATCCCGTGGACTTGATTATTTTGCAAATTTTACATTAAAAATATAGTTCTTTGAATCATAGTTGTAAACATTCGGTCGCTGTTCGGGTTTTTCGATTGGAATAGAATGTTCAGTTTCGGAGCGTTTCGACATGCCGTTTCGGTTGTCGATCTGTTCATTATAATTAATTAATTATGTATATATATATATATGAAAAAATAAAATATTAATTCAACAAGCATAATTAAAATTATATATATGAAAAAAAAAATATTAATTTAACAAGCATAATTAAAATTTTAATTCCTTTTTATTTAAAATATTTTGGTGTTTTAAAATTATTTTGATGTATAGATGTCAAAAATAATTTCTTAAAAATTAAAAAAAAATAGATTTTGAACCCGGAACGGCACACCCGTAACAGAACCGAGGCGTTCATGCGGAAATTTCTGGAATGGACCGGAATTAAAATTGGGACGAAAATAACGTCGCTTTATCTCGGTTTTTTTGAACGGAACGGATAATTCCCGCCGTTCTAGGCGAAACAAAACGGAATTAATAAGAATGTTTTGAATAATGGGAAAATCCTTTTACATGCACTATGTATTGTAGGTGGGGGTCAACTATTTTGTTTTTTATTTTATTTATTAATTTCTTCGGATAAAATAATAAAGTCCCACTAGTGGGTTTCATGTTGCTTTCCTCTCTAACAGACTTAATTATTGACAAGTGTGTGTTTGTGTGTGTGTGTATATATATATATATATATCAATTAATTTCTTATCTTGTTTTTAATTTAGAACCTAAACATCCGATTGATATCTTACGTAACATGAACAATCTAGCAACTCCTTTTAATTGGTTAAACTCCTATAAATATTTTCATGTGAATAAATGATACCTGGCAGTTAAGATGCACAATCGACTTACAAAGAAAATTAAAAACTTTATTCGTTTTAATGTGAAGAAAGATATAGCTGGATTGTAACAATGTTGTACACTTTTTTTTCCTAGTTAATCAATGTTTTTTTTTTAAAATTTTATTATTTTATATTGAATTAATTAAAAATTAAACTTAATTATTTATTTTGGTTGGTCTGATATAGATTAATTGCTATGTAGCTAAAAGATTCTGATGCTAGGATAATAAATATAAAATTTAATTTTATTGATTTAGAATAATTAAAGTTTTAAAAACTAAATTTGAAATTAAAAAAATGCTCAACCCCTTTTTTCTCTCTCTTCCCCCTCCTTTAAAGGTGATCTTTTTTGGTACCATTGGATTCTCTTCAAAGTAGCAAAGTGGATTGTTATTCTTTTGGATGTTAATTTTAATATTTATTTTTATTGTTATTTTTAACAATAATTATATTTGATTTCACAAAATTGATGTTTAATAAATCATGAAATGATGTTTAAAGTCATGAATACATGAGACTACTTGAGATGATTTTTTTTATTTATAAAAGTGCAACATAAGAAAAAAAAAACTTTATCTATTATGGATTGCAGTAGTTTTCTAGGACTTTCTCTTTTATTCTTTGAACTTTTTAGTCAATTGACTTTTTTTTATTTAACCCTTTCACATTGAGTTGATTTGAGATTGAACTTGATGATTTTGGCTGGCTTGATATGAGATTCAAGCAATGCCAAAAACATAAAAAAAATCAATAATATGCCTAATGGCTTTGCCATGCCATGATACTATCATTTTTTTTTTTGTCAAGATTGTACCATTTTAGGTATGGTTGTTGGAGTAATACGTCTTATGTTTAAAAGATATTTGTAAACATCTTTGAGTGATAAAGGTATATCAATATTTGATAATGACATTTAGGCAACTAAGTGAGCAGTGGAATCCAATCATGCATGATTAATACATAAAAAATAATAAAATAATAATAATAATAATAAAATAAAATATTTTAAAATATTTTTGAAAGATGTATGTATTTTTTTACTATTATTTAATGTGTTTTCGTGCATAAGGCCAAATTCCAAATTTTTTCAAACATATTTTTTATAAAAAAATATGACGCATCTTTCTCATATTTTAAAACAAAAATTGGATATCGTAACCGGTTTATGATTATCCTTTGGAATTTTGGCCAAAATATCAAAATAATTTTAAATATTTTTGTTTCATCTATTAGGATGTAAATGTACATTGTAAAGTATATCCATGGATAAAAAAAAGGAGTTTTAACTACGAAGTAAATTTACTTTGTATAATACATCCGTAGATAAATAAGATTTTAAATATGGTGTAAAATTACATTGTAAAGTACATCCATAGATAAGAAAAAGGTCTTTAACTGTGGTGTAAAATTACATCATAAATACACCCACAGACAAAAAAAATAGTTTTTGAAAATGCAGTAAAAACTAAACTTAGAAAAAAACAATCAAACAACAATGCAACTTGCCTTAGGTAGGGTGCACTAGGGGTGATGCGTCTTCCCCTTGCACAACAAGTCCCCTTACCCAAGACTCTTGCAGACAACTAGGTTTTTAGTAACCTTAATACTAGGTGGCGACTCCTAATAATTATAGTTGTAATTTTTACGGCTATAAACAACCTCATTTTCACCGCGTGCCGTTCTCCAATACGCGAGGAACGGATGGGGCAAGATGATTTGAGCTTGTGCAAGTTTCAAGCCCAAAGAGCTTTCACTTGAGGGTGTGTTAGAGAATAATATAAATCATATTATGGGGTCTCACTTACAAGCTTAAACTTTTAGGTGAGATTATTCCTTAACATGGTATCATAGTATCCTAGAATATGATTTATATTATTTTCTAACACACCTTCAAGTAAAAGCTCTTTGGGCTTGAAACTTACACGCAGACCCACTCTACATTGTGCTTGATTTTTATCAAATAGAATGAGGGTGGTGAGATTTGAACTCATGACTACTAGGTCAACAAGACTTTGATACCATGTTAAGGAAACATCTCATATTTGAACTCGTGACCGCTTGGTCAACCAAGCTCTGATACCATGTTAAAGAACCATCTCATCTAAAAGTTTAAGCTTGTAAGTGATACCCTATAATATGATTTATATTATTCTCTAATACATAGCAACCAAAAAGAAAAAATAGGAGAAATAAAACTACTAATTGAGTTTAACCCTAAATTTTTTAATGGAATCATCATTTTGTCACACCTCGGTAGACTTCGGCTTCAGACTCTTTTAAGATCCTGGGGGAAGATATGAAATTAAGATAAATGGTTAGTTATGTTTAAGGGAAGAATGACGTCACCCTTATAATATCTTTTCTTATGAAAAATTACTTTTACTATGCATTTTTTCCTAAATATATCTTTTTGATTGGCCTTAATTATATTTATTTATTTAGTTTTCAATTATTTTAAAGAAAAGCTCGATGTAGATCCCTAAAAATATGAGACTTGTCAATTTGGTTATTCTCAAAACTAAAATATTTACACCAATCCCTTTTAAAAGGAGACTTGCTAATTTAGTTATTCATTAAAAAATATCATTGTTCCCCTTAAAAAACATGTTTTTTTTTATAATATTTTACCAATGGTCTCTATAAAAAAAAAAGAATTGAAGACTTGTTATCTAAGCCACTTCAATAATGGGTAATAAAAATTGGAATGGACTCGTATGAGTGGCAAAATTGGCTATAACTCTTTTGTTCAAAACATCTTATAGCTTCAAAACAAAGAGGGCTTTGATGATTCTTGTGCCAAATCAACTAACCTAGATCATTAATTTAGAGGACTAATGGCTTTAAAAGTTGTAGTCTTGAAGGACCCGATATTGGATTGATTTTTTGACCCAAAAACTCACAAACTCTTATCTTAAAAAATGATTTATTTTTTTAACAATAAAAAATAATAAAATATAAATTGATATATCATTGATTAACAATGAAAAACTCAAATGTCTTAGTTTATTTTGTACTTATAAGTATAATATGATTAGTTTATCTCATTTCACAATGCTATAGAATCATCCGTTTATGGATATATATATATATATATAAAGTATTTAACAATTGATTTAACAATTGTTAATATATATTATTGTATATGTATATTTATTATATAAAAATGTTTTTTCAAACATTGATTTAACAATTGGTAATCTATTAATTATATTGAATTTAACAATATAGGAAAAACCATAAGTATTGAATTCAACAACAGATGGAATCCCTTCTTCATGACTCATAACATGATATCTTTCTCATTTTACTTACAATATCATTAAGCTTGTAAAAAGACCATTTTACCTCTTATTTTTTACTTAATTGGCTACTATACTTAATTGTCTACTGTTGTGGTGGACAAAAACATCATTATACTTTAACAATCCATAATACAATGAGTATTTGTCCACAATAAAACTCTAATCTATTTTATTTTCTTTTTAACACTAGGAGTGTGCTTGTAAGCTATTATGAAGTCATTTTTAAATTTATTTTTGTTATAATCATATAAAAAAATGTATATGAATACAACAATTTAAAATTTTGAAATAACATGTTTTTGGTCAAAATAATTCTAATCTAGAGTTTAATTGAAAAAAATTTGAGTATCAAATTAAATAATTTGAAGACCAATGATCATATTGTAAAATGTGGAGAAATCTGAGGGCCTAATTGAAAAATTATAAAATTGAGATTGTAAGAACCAGAAGTTGTGGGAATTTGTTTTCAAGTTGTATAAATTAATTGACTCATTCAAGGGTGAAATTGAATGGATTTCCAAAGACTAGGTTCATTGATCACTCAATTGAAAAATCTCAAGAGTTTAGGGACCAAATAAAAAATATGAGAATTGTTGAAAAGCTGAAAAAACTCTAATTTTCATTTAATGGATGACAAGTCATTTAATTTCTAAGCCTACACCCGAAACATGTTATTCAAGTACTATACATTGTTTTTTTATTTGAAAACAAAAGGAAAAAAATATCTCAAATATATATTTTTAGCTCTAATATCTGAAGGAGTTAGAATCAGTTAGAATAAATAACAGATTATTAGGAAGAGTTCTACTTTTATAAAACACTGCACAATTTTTGTTAGCTTCAATTCTGTTAGCTTTAGAGTTTGTTTCATTTCAGTTATTTCTGTTAAACATGCATCAATGACTGTTATTTCTGTTAGCATGTATTAGTGTCTATATAAAGCTAAGAAGACATTGAATAAACTAATTTTGTCCATTCCAGTTCTTCAAAACTTTCATTCATTCATAGTTCTTAACAAATTGGTATCAGAATATTCCCTCCATTACTTGGAAAAATCATAGCAACAGATCTTTGAAGTTCTTGCAGTAGGATGACAACAGATGGTAACTTTGTTCAGCCAGCTATTCCACGGTTCAATGGTCACTATAATCATTGGAGTATATTAATGGAAAACTTCCTTCGATCCAAGGAAATGTGGGAACTGGTGGAGATTTGATATATTGAGCCAATAAGTGGATCGATGCAGACTGATGGCTAACCTAAGAAGAATGATGAGATGAAGTTGAAAGATTTGAAAGTGAAAAACTATCTCTTTCAAGCAATCGATCAAACTATTCTTGACACCATCCTCAAGAAAGACACTACCAAAAATATATGGGAGGCAATGAAGAAGAAATTCAAAGGAAATGCAAGGGTTAAAAGATCTCATCTTCAGGTTCTTCGCAGAGAGTTTGAAACACTTGAAATGAGGTCTAGTGAAGGAGTGACAAAGTATTTCTCTAGAGTAATGACGGTGACAAATAAAATGAGGGTTTGTGGAAAAGATATGCAGGATGTTAAAGTAGTAAAGAATATTTTACGATCTTTAACTAAGAGATTCAACTACATTGTATGTTCCATTGAAGAATCAAAGGACATTGATGTTCTCAGCATTGATGAGTTGCAAAACTCATTAATTGTCCATGAATAGAAATTTCACAGGTGTAAGGGTGAAGAACATGCTTTGAAAGTGGCAGTTGAAGGAGGTAGAGGTCTTGGTCGCATTCCTTACCAAGGAAGAGGAAGAGGGAGAGGACGAACTGATTTCCATAAGGCAACAATGTAGTGTTACCGATGCCATCAACTTGGACATTTTCAATGGGAATGTCCTTTTAGGAACAAAGAGTCACTTTACACAGAGCTCGATAATGAGGAGGAAATGCTTTTGATGACTTACATAGAGAAACATCAAGCCAGAAGAAAGGATTCTTGCTTTCTTGATTCTAGATGTTCTAACCATATGTGTGGAGATCAAACCAAGCTCATAAACTTGAAAGAAGCATTTAGACACTCTGTGAAGCTAGGAAATAATACAAGAATAAATGTGTGAGGTTACTGCTAAATGGGATCAATCATGTTTTCCAGGAAGTTTACTTTGTTCCAGATTTGAGGAATAACTTGCTAAGCGTAGGCCAATTAGAAGAAAGAGGATTGTACATCTTGTTCAAAAGTGGGAAATGCAAGGTATTTCATCCAAGAAGAGGCTCAATAATCCAAACTGATATGAGCATTAATCAAATGTAATCTTGTTCCTTAACCATCAATCCTCCAATCAAGAACAAGCTGGGAAGTTCCTTCACACAGGAACTCAGAACTTGGGGCATCTCTGGCATCGGAGGTATGGACATCTGAGTTATAAGGGTTTACGAACCTTATTATACAAAAATATGGTGTATGGACTTCCCCAATTCTCAGCCTCAAGCGTAGCATGCATTGGTTGTATTAAAGGGAAACAACATTGTGATCCCATTCCAAAGCAAAGCACCTGGAGAGCAACTCAAAGGCTGGAAATTATACACGTCGACATCTGTGGATCAATCACCCTTGCATCCAACAGCAACAAGAGGTACATTCAGCTGTTCATAGATGATTATAACAAAAAAGCTTGGGTGTATTTTCTGAATGAGAAGTCATAAGCCTTTATTTGCTTCAAAAACTTTAAATCAATGGTCGAGAAACAAACAAGATTGCTTATTAAGTGTCTTCGCACTGACAGAGAGAGGAATTCGTTTCAAATGAATTCAAAACTTCTATGCTCACAATGGGATCAAGAGGCAGATGAAGACTCCCTATACTCTAAAGCAAAACGATGTAGTCGAGAGGAAAAATAGAATTGTCATGAACATGGTTTGTTCAATGTTATCTAACAAGAACATACCAAAACCCTTCTAGCCGGAGGCTGTAAAATGGGTTGTTTACATTCTCAATAGGTGTCCCATATTGGCAGTAAAGGATGTCACACCAGAGGTAGCCTAGAGTAAGATAAAACCATCAGTAGACTATTTTAGAGTTTTTGGGTGCAAAGCAGACTTTCATGTTCTAGAAGAACTAAAGACAAAAATTGACAGTAGAAGTATTACGTGTGTATTATTGGGAATCAGCGAGGAGCCAAAGGGTTATAGACTCTTTGATCCCGTTGCTAAGAAAATTATAGTGAGTAGAGATGTGATTTTCAAAGAAGAAGAGTAGTGGAAATGGGGTGAGGACCGTGAACAAAATCCAGTGACAGACTTGCAATTGGGTGATGAAAATGAAGAAATGGTGAGTGAAAGTGATGAGCATGAAGGACAAGAGGAGAGAAGGGTGGGTGAAGATAGAAACAAAGAGGATGTTGACGCTGATGGAGAACCGTGTGATGCTGGAACTGAAGAAGGTATGAGGAATGAGAATGAAATTGAAGAAGTTGAAGAATAGGAAGCGAGAATTATGAGACAATCACGTCAAAGGCAACCTTCAGAGTGGATGAAAGATTATGTCAGTGGTGAGGATGTGGATGAAACAAACATGGCATTAACAGTGTCAACAAACCCTTTGTTATATGAAGAAGCTGTGAAGAATATCAACTGGAGGATAACCATGATAAATGAGATTGAGTCCATTGAGAAGAAGAAGACGTGGACACTCTCGAGCTACCATATGGAGCAAAGAAAATAGGGTTGAAGTGGGTTTATAAAACCATCTGGAGCAAAGAAAATAGGGGTGAAATGGGTTTATAAAACAAAATACAATGAGAATGGAAAAATTGATAAATACAAGGCTCGTTTGGTAGCTAAAGGGTACTCTAAAAAATATAGGGTAGATTACACATAAGTTTTTGCTCCAGTAGCAAGAATGGATACAGTACGAATGATCATTGCTTTGGCTGCGTACAAAAACTGGATAATTTCTCAGTTGGACGTCAAATTGAGTATGAATGATCATTGCTTTAGCTGCGCATAAAAACTGGATAATTTCTTAGTTGGACGTCAAATTGGCTTTTCTTAATGGTGAGTCAAGTGAAAACGTTTATGTAGAGCAACCAAGAGGATATGAAAAAATAGCAGTGAGCATCTAGTTTACAAACTACACAAAGTGCTTTATGGATTGAAACAAGCTCCGTGAGCTTGGTTTAGTCGGATTGAAGCACTTTATTAGTAAAAGGTTTCAAAGGTACGAAAGTGAGCGGACTTTGTTTACAAGAAGAAATCAAGAAGGAAGAATCATCATTGTAAGTATCTATATCGATGATTTAATTTTTACTGGCAATGATGAAGCAATGCTATCCAAATTTAAAAACTCTATGTTAAGGGAGTTTGACATGACTGATTTGGGGAAAATGAGGTTTTTTTTTAGGAATTGAGGTCTTGCAAAAGTCCGATGGCATTTACATATGCCAAAGGAGTATGCATTGGAAGTTTTGAGAAGATTCAGTATGATGGAAAATAATTCAGTAGGGAGTCCAATAGTTCCAAGATGCAAGATCAGTAGAGAAGGAAATGGAAACACTATTGATGAAACATATTACAAGCAGTTAGTGGGTAGCTTAATGTATCTGACAGCCACAAGACCTGATATGATGTTTGTTACTTGTCTCATAAGTAGATACATGACAAGACCTATGGAGATTCATCTACAGGTAGCTAAAAGAGCACTTCGATACTTAAAAGGAATTGTGAACTATGGAATTCATTACAAAAAAGGAGAAGACGGAGAATTGCTAGCTTTCACAGATAATGATTATGCTGGAGATATGGGCGACATGAAAAGTACATCAGGTTATGTATTTCTCACGGGTTCAGGTGTTGTTACATGGTGTTCAAAAAACAGCTTATTGTGACTTTATCGACCACGTAGTTGAATTCATGACGGCAACAAGTATATGCCTGTCAAGGAATCTGGATAAAGAGAGTTCTAAAGGAATTGGGACATTCGGATGAAGGTTGTAGGCCCTTAATGCGTGACAACGATTCAACGATTAAATTGTCTAAAAATCCAAGTAATGCATGGGCGTAGCAAACATATTGATGTGAGGTTTCACTTTCTAAGAAACCTTACTAAGGAAGGCATAATTGTGTTGTGTCACCTGTGGAAGTCAAGATCAAATCGCGGATATAATGATTAAGCCATTAAAGCTTGAAGTTTTTCGAAACTTCGAAATTGCTCGGGAGTATGTGAAGTTATTGCTATAGATATAAACTAATTGCTTCATGGCATTTAGTTAAATGGATGGAATGAAGGAGTTAGAATCAAGTAGAATAAATAACAGATTATTAGGAAGAGTTCTAGTTTTATAGAACAGTGCACAATTTTGGTACCTTCAATTATGGTAGGTTTAGAGTTTGTTTCATTTCAATTATTTTTGTTAAACATGTATCAATGACTGTTATTTCTGTTACCATGTATTAGTGGCTATATAAAGCCAAGAAGACATTGAATTAAATGATTTTGTCCATTCCAGTTCTTCGAAACTTCTTTCATTCATTTATTCATAGTTCTTAACAATTTCATCCTCACATCTACTTCATATCACATAAATCAAAATCCCAGCTTTGATTTCACCAAAAATACATGTCAATTCTTTTCTAAAAACACTACTAAACACTTCTACTTGGTGTTTGCATTGCTAGATGAATTTGGATCTTCATTTGCAACAAACAACAAAGATCTCTTTACTATAACTCACAAGCCTTAGAACCTTCCCTTACTGCCAATAAAAACTCCAAAAAACCTCTAACTTAGGAAGCCTCGAGGTACAAAAGGGCTGCTATAACTTCAACCTTACTTTTCCCCGCCATGTACCAATCTGCTGACAAAAGAGGGCCTTGTTTTCTTCCCATTATAGCTAAACCATACACGACACTGAACACGCTAAAAAAGAAAGTCATTTTGACAACTCTGAATCAACTGCAAGGCTACATCAACTCTAGCTACCTTGGATGGATATGGGAAGGGTGGAGATGGGGGGGTGGGGGTCAATTATAAATAATAAATAAAAGAAAAGAAAGGCTACATAAATTGTTTTCCCTCACAATAACCCCACCAAAATACAACCAACAAATGTTTTTTAAAAATTATGGTTCCTCTTTGTAGCAGCAACAAAGGTGGTTTTTTCACTGCATCAACAAATTAGCAGCACTGCAGTGTCCTCCTTCAGAAGCAGTAGTACAGCTTCTTCATTGCAGTGGTCCAGCAATAATAGCTATTGTCTTCCTCCACAACATCCAGTGGAAATCGAGAGAAGCAGCAGGATCTTCAGCAACCATTGTGGATGACATCAACTCCAGCAGCACCTCCGAGCAACAGAAACCATCAGTGTAGCAGAGTTTAACCATTGTGACTAGGCTAAGCCTATGAATGTGTTGGGAGAAACAACAATACTCCACACTCCCTCTTGTGTGAATCTATAGGAAACTCCTAAATAGAGAAAAATATATGCAAAAAATATATATCCAAAAAACCACAAGCACAACACGTAAATTTTTACATGGAAAACCTTCCCCATATGAGAATGAAAAACCACGGGACCGTAGTCCACTCAAACACTTCCACTATCACAAATAATAGGTTCACAATATTTTTCCTCAGATTTAACTAAGGGCTACAACATATATCATCAAGATTAAACTATTCTTGGAATACAACAAGAATTAAAGACAACAAAGTTTGAGAGAAGGCTCACAAACTTACAGCCCCGATCTTTGTCAAACATATCAACTTACACAGATCCAATCTTTAATCCAACCGTTCAGAATGGAGATTAATGTGTCTAGAAGCCTCTGTCCAAATCTCAACCCGGTAAACAAGCTGGTAATCCAAGGAAGAAGACATAGTGTTCTGCTGCCAACTTCTTCCTTTTCCTCTCGGTTCTCACTTTTTCTCTTCCACTTTTCTTGTCTCTTTTGTTCGTTTCAGCAGCTCAAGAGAAGTGATCCCTACCTTTCTAAGTGGGTCCTTTCATGTGGGCTAGATCCACATAAGATATTGGGTCATCCTTCTCTTAGGAGGGAAACCCAAACCCAACAGAATGATCTTAAAACCATGTTTGGCTTGACAAAACTTTGTAAAAAAAAAAATGTATCTTCTGGGTTTTTAAGATTTTGTTTTCCAAACAAAGCATTGTTATTATTATTATTAACAACCATTTCACAATTGTTTTTTTAGTCTCATTTTTTTCACCTTTTTATATTTAATATTTAAAGTTATGACCTTCATACAAGGTATTTCAGGTATTACATAAATTAGTTATTTTATTATTTAAAAACAACAAAAAACAAAAATTTATTATCTTTGAAAAATACATTTATATATTTTGATTTTTAATATGGTTAACTCTCTAAAAAAATAAATCATATTTGCATAATTTAGCCTACTGAAAAAACACAAATAATAGTGTGTGTTTTAATGCACATTGGATTTGATAACTAGTTATTTAAAGCCATAAGAACTTGGCCTACATTTTAAAAACACCTCAAAAACTAATTTATCTAATTAATATTTGGTGTGTGAATTTTACAATGTAATGTATATTCCCTATATTAACTATAATTAATTGAAAAAAAAATGATAGGAGTAATTTATAGACTTAATATTTAGGAGTATAAAATTATACTGTAAAATATATTTTCAAGTATTAAAGATATAAAATAGAAATAAATATATTATTAAGTTTTAGGTCTTATAGTGATTAGGCTTTAGCCTGATAAGACAAAGATCATTTTGTTGTCGCTTTTCTTTATCTTAAATAGACTAATGAATAGAAACATGATTTATAAAAAAAAACAATCAATCACTCAACAATGCAATTAGGGTGCATTGAAGGTAACTTTTCCCCTATGAATTAGTTTTCTAATTAAATTTTCATAGATTATTAGATTTTTTAGTGATTATAATACTAGGTGATAACTTATTAACCTTTCAAATCATAATTTTATGATTTATACCATTACATAGAAAACTTTTTGATGTCATACATGCCATGACAACTCCCACTCTCATTAATTATAACAATGACACCCTGGAAATTAAAGAAGCATAACATATAAAGGGCATTTTAGTTATGTCATTTTTTAAAATAAATTATTATGATTAATGTTATAAAGTGTAATTTTTCAAAACTTGATAGGCAATTGAAATTTGCTCCAAATCATAGAATAATTAAAAATAGTTATGTTAATTTTAGTTATAATTTTCCAAATATATTTTAATAAAAAAAAATCATGTAGTTATAATTTTAAAGCAAATTGTGTAAGAATTTATATTAAAAATAAATAAATAATATTTCATTCTCATTAAATATTCAAGAGATGTTATCTTTTAAAAAATCATACTATGTTTATACATAAATTTTCATAAATAATTAAAAATATTACCATAAAAAGGATGTTATAGTCATATGTTTTTTTCTTAAAAAAATTATTATAATATTTTTATTTAAATAAAAAAAAACTACTTTAAATTTTAAATTGTTAAAATAATATATAAGAAAAATATGGTGGACCAAGAGTATTAAGGTGTGCTTGGTATTGTTTTTGCTTTTGTGATTGATGTTTTAAAAAAATAGTTTCATAAAAAACACTTTTAGCTGTGGTTCATAATAATTATGCTAGTGTTTGGTTAAAAATATGGTTGAGTTTGAGGTTGATAAAAAATAATTTTGTGTGTTTGGTTATCATGTTTTTCATATTCTCATCAATTTGTGAATTTAATTTAAAGGACACACACAAATATTTATATAAAAAATGTTTTTAAATTTTTGTAGATTAATAATCATAATAATAAAATGTAATTAATAATTCATGAAAAAAAATATTTGTTTTTATTCTCCCATCAAACTATTTGCAATTTCATCACGAACTAAATCGATACATGAATGTCTTTGTGATCCCTCGCTATTTGATTGAGGCACAACATCTGGTAACAATATTATTAGTAACAACATCTGCGATCCAATTGTAGAGATATAATTCCAAGGCCAAATCCATTTGCAAGTTTATGATTCATAATCAATCGAAAACCAACAAGGTTGTGGCATGAAACGAAGTCACACGTCTTTCCCTCTCATCAGAACAAATCTTTATCTACATATTTTTTTAATATATTTATTTTCTTTAAAAAATCAAACTGACCTTGATCCAATAAAATAGGTCTGCGTAGCCAAATTAGGCCAAAGTCTAGCTTAAAAATTTATGACATGAAACGGTGCGCTGCATTGTTCACGTCTTCTAAACGTGAACAGTTCAACGCCAGTGTTCATGTGAATTAATTCACGTGAATAGTAGTGTCAAACCGACGATAATGAGAGAATCAATAATTGACACCGATGGGTAGAGGAGGTCGAGGTGGTTCTTCCTAAGGTGGTTTCATCGGGAATGGTGGCTGAGAGATGCGTCAGAAGGTTGACGGTGTCGAAGGAAGAGCTTCTGTTGCTCACCTAAGATTGCTGCTGCTGGAATAGTAGAGAGAGGCTACAACCATGGTTGTTCTAGTGATATAAACTTGCGATAGAGAGAAAAAGAGAGTTAGTGGTGGTCCTACTGAAGCCAAAGTTGGCAAGGTGGTCGGTGGTTATGCTATAATGTTTTTACGCATAATCATCGTCTTCTTGCTCTCTGTATTTTATTTTTTCAAATGTAAAAGGAAAAGTGAAACGCATGCAAAGACGATGTAAACCTTGGTTTGAAACGCAACAAAAGCTACAAAATACTGCTTCATGTAAATCTCGATTTCGATCGTGAGTTTGGTGGGTCTCATAGCAAAATAAACTGCATTTCATGGATTACCACACGAGTGCAAACTACAGTTTTCTTAAAACGTGGTGCAAACGCAGTTTGCACCACGTTACCATATTGTCACTAAGATAAGCATGCTTCAACCTATCTTTTTTAAAAACACAAATTCAGGTGCACCTCACCGTGATCAGGCTTGCATATCTAAACTTTTTAAGAAAAAACTCTCAATTATAGTTGGGTATGCAAGACTAGGCTCATATGTTTTTTTTTCCAACGACATCGATTCATCTTCTTCTTTTTTAACATTATGTATAACATGTCTTTTCAGGGTTGAATGTTTCGTTCCATTTTGATCGAAACATTTCGTACTAATTAAAAAACAAGACAAAACATCGTTGTTTTTACCTTGTTTTAAATTTTGGTCCATTCTAGATTTTTCGACCAAATACCAGCTGAAACGTTCCAATTTCATTCTGTCCATTTCGTTTCGGCCAAATAGTATTTTTAAATAATAAATAATTTTACAATATCAACAATATCTCTTAATCTAACCGTTAGATTGAGATGAAATTTTATGAGGAGTCTCTTGACATATTTATATATATTATGTTAAAATTTCAGAGCAATTAGAGAATGTAATAATGACCTAGCGAGATTGATGATAATATTTGCGTAATATTATACATGCTCATAATTTTGTTTAGAAAATATCATTTTATTGTGTATTTTTTAGATTAAATTACACAATTCTAAATAATTTTATTTTTGAATTTGAAATATTTCTTTGAATTAATATATTTAATTATATATATAAACAACTTAACTCCGAAATAACACGCCGAAAATTATCGAAACCAAAACATTCCAATTAAAAAAACAAAGCATTAACCAAAACATAATTGACAACTTTGTGTCTTTCACCTTGTTAGTAGACTTGTCATCTTCTGTAAGAACCTTCACTCACCATTATTTGGATCCCAAACCCGAACCTTTATATTTTTCTACCAAAAAAAATCATCTTAGCACCCTCATAAAAAAAAAATCACTCTAATTTGTCTAAAAAATCAAAATCAAAATCAAATATATATATATATATAAATATTTGTATTTATCTTGCTTTCTAAAAATGATTTTGAAAAGATTAATAGTTTTTTAGATTTATTCTATAATTTTAATATAATTTTAGATTTCATAATCATATATATATATATATATTTGAATAACACAAAAAAATAAAAGAAATATTGTGCCTTCTTTTTGGTTTATTTGTTATGGTAAAACACTATAGCAAAAACCATTGTGCATGCTCTCGCATATCATCGTTAATTTACTATAGCAATTGTTTTTAATTTTGGACATCAAACATTTTTTTTAGTTGATTACATCATTTTTTAGCCAAATTGAAGCCTCATTGCTTCAAATTTGATGACCAGGGGTAAGATCCTATAATGAGAAATACAAAGAAAATAAGTGAAAATTTTGAAATTGTGTAAAAAAGTTCTATTTGATGCTCATACTTTTTAGATTATAACTTTTATTCCTATATTTTTTTTTAAAAAAAAAAGTCTGAGTCCAAAATATTATTTTTAGTCCTTGATCTATAAGAGAAAAAGATGAGTTTTTTGAATTTTGATGGTAGAGAACTCGACATCAATTTTGGTCATGAAATGATTGATTTTGGTTTGAATAAGTTCTATTTAACGATGAGAGTATATTTTCGGTTTTCTTTTCTTTTCCCTTCACTTTACATGTTTTTTTGTGTTGTTTATTATATAGATTTATCAAGACGTTTAAAACGTTTCTTAAGTCTTTTAGGTCAGAATTGAGTTTCTAGAAGATAAAAAAAAAAATCTCCAATTTCCTATCCCATTTTAGTAGGTATCTAAGGATGACATGTCCTCCGTCCCATAACCAAATAAAGAAATAAAGGTCCACCTACATGGCATGACTCTCAGGCCTACTAGCGCCTCACCTTTTTATTTTTTTATTATAATTTATTTTTTTGTTGATTCCATTCTTAATATATATTTTTAATTATTTAAATTAATATTCCAATTTAATATTTTACAATGTTAATAAAAATATTAGAAATTAAGAATGAGGATGAAATGAGTCAATGTAAAATTTAGAGTGGAAGAAAATAAATAATTGGAAATATTTTTTTATTAAATAAAATTTTATGCGAGGCATTTTAGTGGACCGAAGGAAAATAATAATGATCTAAACATAAAAGCATTGTTGTAAATAACTTATATTGGAATTATATAAATGGTTTTCTCTTAAGCTATGGTTGGCAGTTAAACGAGGAAAAAAGGCTCGGGTTTTTTTTTTAATTTTTCTTCAAATTATGAAAGAAAAAACATGTATTGAAACTATATTAAGAGACTAGAAAGGAGGTTAAAGTATCTAAACTAGAAATCTAAAGACTTTCCTTGAGTTTTAAAGTCAGAATTCTAGGAGTTAGAGAGAGAAAGAAGAGAGGGTGAAGAAAGCTTGATTTCCTTTTCAACTTTTGTTTGATATCTTATGTTAGAAAGGTAAGAATAACTTTCCCCATGTTTGATTTTAGCATTAATTGAAGCTTAGTTGGTAATGTATAAAATATGAAATATAGAGTTTTATGAGTTAGATTACTTGAAAAATGATGTTTTGTTTTTAAAATTATGTTCTTATATATTAAAAATTAATGAATAAATGGTATTTATGCTAAATTGTGTTAGGATAGGTAGAAAATGAATGGGTAAGATGATGATTATATATAAACTGATTTGATATTTTATGTGCTTCATAAAGTAGTAGATTTTTAGGGTTTACCAGATGATATTGTTGACTAATTGATAGAAAAAACAATATAATTGATTATGATCTAATTTAATTAATCAAAATAGTTAATCGTTAAAGACTTTAACTAATGTAGAACAAGTGGTTGAGGTGTTCATGCTCAAGAGAGAGCATCCGAATTTCAAAGGCAACTAAATTTCGACACCCGAGCGCCGAAGTTAGAATGACATGAAAGTCATCCAATTGATGTGTCTCGGCGTGTGTGGAGTGCATACCAGTTTTTGGCTGAATCCCATCGTTTCAACCCCGAAATCATCGTTTTTACCATTCTAAGAAAATTTCGTTTTAGCCATAACTCTTGATTTCCGAGTCCGAATTGACTTTCATCAATTCCAGCTAGCTCAGGATTTATAGCCTTTTCATTTTATGCATTTATCTCAAATTTGTCATTTTTGGTAATTTTATTAATTATCATTGTTTCCTAATCCGACATGGGTTAGGGATAGGGTTTATGCTTTAAATATGCTTGTAGGCATATGGCTGAATTATCATTGTAATTACTAAATAAATTTTTTGAACTTTTTAGAGAGTATCTCTCATTTTTGAACTATTTACGGAATATCAACGTTGATCGTATTCCTTTGTGATTTTTGCAGCGTTAGTTGGTATCAGAGCATAGAATTGCTGATCTCGATGGCAAATAACAAAGCAGGAGATATAAACTCTATTGGTGGTGACCATGGAGTAGAGGCTTTATGGGCGGCAAAGGAGGAGACACGACAACAAATGGCACAGATTCGTGAGATGCTTGCTGCTGGAGTTAACCTCAATTCCAATGATATACCACCAGTTAACAGGGCTCGCGCTAAAGGAATTGCTAGAGGACAACCTGTTGACAGGAGATCCAGTCCAGTGCCTTACATTCAACATGATAGTGAGGATGATTCAGATGAAGGAGATGGTGTGGGATATGACTTAGCCCCCCTGCGAGGCGACCGAGAGAGCAGGATGACTATCGTCTGAAAGAAGATCTTCCAAGTTTCAATGGGAATATGTGAATCGAAGACGTTCTTGATTGGGTTACCAAAGTGAAGTATTTCTTTGAGATGATGGAGATACCAGAAGAAAAGATGGTGAGATTTGTAGAATGAAACAGCTTATGATAGGGAGGTTTCTACCACCAGATTATGAACAATACTTGTTTCAGTTACTTCAGGATTGCTCACAAAGGCCCAAATCCGTGTTTGATTACATTGCAAAATTCTCTAGGCTTTTGGAGCGAAACAATCTGAACGAAATAGAGGGGTAGCGCGTAGCCAGATATATGAATCGATGGAAATTATCACTGTGAGATAAGATCGGGTTACAAGTGGTTTGGATTGTTGAGGAAGCTCATAACTTAGCATTAATGGCCGAGTTGTTGGAACAAAGAGGAGGAACTTTAGGATTTCACATAAGCAATTCAGATTCACCATTTGCTAGTAGAGATGGGTGTTCAATCAGCAGGCATGTTGAACCAGTCTAAGGAAGGAGGCAGCAGCAGTAACCAAGCAGTCCATATCAATAGGAATATGCCCAAATTCCAAATCAGAACACGAATTTGAATTCCAACCCTTATGTTAGGCCTGCACCCGGGGTTTGTTGTTGCTATTAGAAACCTAGGCACCTTTCTAATACTTGCCTAGATTGTCACAAGCCCGTCAACTAGATAGAAGGGGAAGAAAGAGATCCAGAGGCTGCTGAAGATGCCGAAGGAAAAGGTGATTTCTATGAGGGGTGGAATTTGATGAGGAAGATGGAGAACAGGTCAATTGTGTACTGCAACGTATATTGTATGCTCCAAGACAAGAAGATGTTGGTCAGTAAAATAACATCTTTTGTTCATACTGCACAATTAGTCAGAAAGTTTACGATTTGATCGTGGATAGTGGGAGTTGTGAGAACTTCGTTGCAGAGGGCCTAGTAGAACACCTAAAGCTATCAACCGAGAAGCACCCCAATCCATACACTATCGGTTGGATCAATAAGGGACCCACAGTGAAGGTAACTGAAATATGTTGCGTTCCTATTTCAATTGGAAAGATATACAAAGATGAAGTAGTTTGTGATGTAATTGATATGGATGTTAGCCATGTGTTGTTGGGTCAGCCATGGCAATACGATGTTGATATTACATATAAGGGGTGGGCTAACACTTGTTTACATGGGGGTCACACAAAATTGCTATGGTTCATTACAAGAAGAAAGCGCTGCCAGTAAACCTTCTGAAGTGGAGAGGCAGTTTTTTTTTACGATAACTAATTCTGACACCAAGTTTGTGGTATACATTAGGGGTGCACTGGAGTTTTATGCATTAGTGGTCAAGGCCCTCGTAGTGGAAGAAGAAGAGGCTCTGATAGCAGTTCCTGAAAAGTTGAAATCATTGATAGAGCAATTTAGGGATATCACGTCAAAAGATTTGCCAAACAACTTACCACCCTTAAGGGATGTTTAGCACCATATAGACCTCATACCAGGGGCAAGCTTGTCAAATTTTCCACATTATCGGATGAGTCTGAAAGAGAACAAGGTCTTAAGGGAGAAAATTGAAGAGCTGTTGCAGAAGAGCTTTATCCGTGAGAGCATGAGTCCATGCACAATTCTTGCCTTGTTAACGCTAAAGAAAGATGAGAGTTGGTGTATGTGTATGGACAGCCGAGCTATCAATAAGACAACCGTCAAATATCGTTTTCCAATTCCCCGCCTATATGACATGTTGGATTAACTTGAGGATTTGAAACTATTTTCAAAAATTGATCTTCACAGTGGGTATCACCAGATTCGGGTTAGACCAAGAGATGAGTGGAAGACATCATTCAAAAGCAAAGACGAGTTATATGAGTGGTTGGTCATGCTGTTCGGACTGTCAAACACGCCCAACACTTTTATGCACGTAATGAATCAGGTAAGACCGTTTGTGGGAAAATTTATTGTTGTTTACTTTAACGATATACTTATTTATAGTAAAACCAAGGATAAGCATGTGGAGCAATTACGGTAAGTGTTGGCAGTTTTACAAGAGAACCAACTATTCCTTAATTTGAAAAAAGTGCAGTTTTATAATCAATAGCTTGCTGTTTTTGGGTTATGTGGTGAGTTCTGAGGGGTTCATGTGGATGAAGAGAAGGTTTGAGCAATTCGTGAGTGGCCAACACTAAAGACTGTGAGTGGAGTTTGAAGTTTCCATGGATTAGCCACCTTTTGCTGTTGATTTATCTGAAATTTTAGTAGTGTCATGGCACCAATAACAGAGTGCATGAAAAAGGGCAACTTTCAATGGGGAGAAGAGGTAGAAACGAGCTTTGTTTTGATCAAGGAGAAGCTATGCACCGCACCAGTATTGGCCCTACCAAGTTTTGATAAAGTTTTCGAAGTTGAGTGTGATGTGAGTGACATGGGGATTGGGGCTGTGCTATCCCAGGAGAAACGACCGGTAGCCTTCTTCAGCGAAAAGTTGAGTGAGACTCACCAGAAGTGGAGTACGTATAACTAAGAGTTTTATGCAGTGGTTTGAGCCTTGAAGCATTGGGAACACTTTCTAGTGCAACAGGAATTTGTTTTGTACACTGACCATCAAGCCCTAAAATTTATCAATAGCCAGAAACACTTGGATAACATGCATGTCAAGTGGGCAACTTTCCTTCAAAAGTTTCCTTTTGCTATCCAACACAAGTCTGGTGTTTTGAATCAGGTTGCTGATGCGCTGAGCCGTCGTGCCAATTTGCTGGTGACATTGACTCATGAAATTGTGGGGTTTGAGTGCCTAAAAAAGTTGTACCAGGAGGATGATGACTTCAAAGAAATTTGGGGCAAGTATATTGAGAAGCATCCTGACAATGACTTCCATGAGAATGAAGGATTTTTGTTTCAAGGAAATCATTTGTGTATCCCTAGAATGTCTCTACGAGAGAAGCTAATCTGTGACCTACATGGGGGTGGGTTGAGTGGACACTTGGGTCGAGATAAGATAGTGGCTAGCTTGGAAGAGCGTTATTTCTAGCCACAACTGAAGAGAGATGTGGGCAATGTATGTTAGATATCTAAAGGTCAGTCACAAAATACTAGTCTTTATACACCTTTACCTATTCCTAACAATATTTGGGAGGACTTGTCCATGGATTTTGCTCTAGAACTACCTCGCACCTTTACCTTTATACACCTTCGTGGTGGTTGACAGGTTCTCAAAGATAACTGACTTCATACCTTGCCGAAAGATATCAGATGCTTCTCACATAGCCTGATTATTTTTCAGGGAAGTGGTCCGACTTCATGGAGTGCCACATTCAATTACATTTGATCGCAACACGAAGTTTCTCAGTCACTTTTGGGTGACTTTATGGAAGATATTTCAGACTTTGTTGAACCGTAGCACTACCGCACACCAACAAACTGATGGACAGACAGAGGTGACAAACAGGATCTTGGGAAATCTGGTTCCTAGCATTTATGGAGATAAGCCAAAACAGTGGGATCATGCATTACCACAGGTTGAGTTCTTTTACAACAGTTTTGTTCATAGTGTGACAGAGAAAACTCTTTTTGCTATGATATATGTGTCGCCACCAAGGCATACTATGGATTTAGTTTGTTTACCCAAGAGGGTTCAAGGATTTAGTGTTGCTACAAAAAATATGGCTACACAAGCCCAAGCCGTGCATGAAGACATGAGGTAGAAGTTGGATGCGACAAATGCAAAATACAAGGCAGTTGCAGCTAAGCACAAGCATCACAAGATGTTTCAGGAGGGAGATTTAGTGATGATTTTCTTGCGCAAAGAGAGATTTTCTGTAGGAACTTACAACAAGTTAAAGCCCAAGAAGTATGGTTCGTATCAGGTTTTGAAGAAGATAAACGATAATGTCTATGTGATTGACCTACTTAAGACCATGGGAATTTCCAAGACTTTCAATGTGACAGATTTATTCCAGTACCATGCATAGGAACCCCTGTATACTGATTTTGATCCTGAACCTAACTCGAGGTCGAGTTCCTTTCAAGTGGAAGAGAGTGATGTAGAACAAGTGGCAAAGGCACTCATGCTCAAGAGAGAGCATCCAAAGTTCAAAGGCAACTGAATTTCGGTAGCCCAAGCACCAAAGTCAGAATGACGCGAAACTCACACTAGTTTTTGGCCAAATTCCATCGTTTTGACCCCAAAATCGTCGTTTTTGTCATTTTAGGAAAGTTTCGTTTTAGCCATAACTCTTGATTTCTGAGTCCAAATTGACTTTCGTCAATTCCAGCTAGCTCAGGATTTATAGCCTTTTCATATTATGCATTTATCTCAAATTTGTCATTTTTGGTAATTTTATTAATTAGTGTCGTTTTCTTATCTGACATGGCCTAGGGCTAGGGTTTCTGCTTTAAATATGCTTGTAGACCTCTGGCCGAATTATCATTGGAATTATTGAATAAAGTTTTGAACTTTTCTAGTATCTCTTGTTTTTGACTTATTTACGGAATATAATATCGACGTCGGTCGTATTTCTTTGTGATTTTCTGCTGCGTCATTAACAAAATTTCATAATATTTGGTATATTGATTAGCTATGCCAATGACACCAGCAGATCATTTTAATTAATAATGAGCTATTGTTATTATTTAAAAAAAACATTAGAAACCTTAATTGGTTGAAACTTGTAATCAAATGATTAGATGCATATTTGAGCACTTTTTAGAAACCTTAATAATGAGCTATTTTTAGCTAATGCTTATGAGCACTTTAGGGTGAAAGGCCGCATGATCCGCTGGGATACGGTGGTGTGGGAGAAATGGTCCTTGCCGAAGCACTATTTTGTTTTGTGGCTTGCAGTGCTCAGGAAGCTTAAAACTAAGGATTGTCTGCCTTTCATTCCTCCTGATACCAGCTGTGTGTTTTGTAATCAGGATCAGGAATCACATAGTCATTTGTTCGTTAGGTGTCATTGGACTTCAACTCTATGGGGTAACATTGTTCGTTGGCTTCATATCCATCGTCGAATGTCTACTCTATCCAGTGCTATCCGAGGGCTAACTCCTAAGAAGAAAAGAATGGAATACCGAATGAGAAGAGCCTCCCTGGGTATTGCAGTCTACCTAATTTGGGAAGAGAGAAATAAACAGCTTTTTGATAATTCTTTCACCCCGGTTGAGAAGATTTTCCGAAGATTTCAGGTTTTGTTCTTCACAGTGTTTCACTTCCATGGAAAAGACCACTTCTCCATAGATGTTGGTTGAGTTGTTTGCAGGTCTTGTGGGTTTGGTAGGTTGTTGTGGACTTCTTTTTTGGTCCGCTTGTATGGTATTTTAGTTAGTTTGCTCTGCTGCGAGCTTGATGTGTTCCCTTTTATGGTTGGGTTTGTTTTCTTGTTGTTTTTCCCTTTAATTTGCTGATTGGGAGCATGTTCCCTTTTCAGCTGCCTCTTGTTTCTGCTCTCCAGTTTTGTTTATCTTTGGTCTTAATATACTTACATTTGATCCAAAAAAACATAGCGTTGTTTTCTTATCTGACATGGCTTAGGGCTAGGGTTTCTGCTTTAAATATGTTTGTAGACCTCTGGGCGAATTATCATTGGAATTATTGAATAAAATTTTGAACTTTTCT
>CM063603.1:12893092-12982622 GCA_032356905.1 Salix exigua
ACCTAAGAACTTAAGCTTGCAAATGAGACTCCATAATATAATTTATATTATTTTCTAACATGATGAAGATAAGCGTGGGAGATGAGTCGAAGACTTTAAACATAACGGTTTAGAAGCATTACCATCACAAGTAATCATGAAGGAAGCTAACACGATTTGATTGAAAACAATGTTAATGTTTCTTAATAGATTTTTGAAATGCAGGGAATGTGTGGCTGCAAATAATGAATAGTTATCAAATCCCTTAGTAAAGGGCTAATAAACAAAGACTTTAACTTGCACGGACCCACATCACCTTGTGCTTGTTTTTATCAAATAAAATGAGGGTGGTGAGGTTTGAATCCATGACCGTTGGGTCAACAAGGCTCTAATACCATGTTAAGGAACCATCTCACCTAAAAGCTTAAGCTTGTAAGTGAGACCCCATAATATGATTTATATAATTCTCTAACATGATCAAGATAAACGTGGGAGATGGGTCGAAGACTTTAAACAGAACTGTTTAGAAGCATTACCATCACAAGTAACTGCGAAGGAAGCAAAACGATTTGATTGAAAACAATGTTAATGTTTCTGTTTAGATTTTTCGGAGTGCAGGGAATGTGTGGCTACAAATAATGAATAGTTATCAAATCCCCTTCGTAAAGGGCTAAAAAATGACTTTCACTTGAAGGGTGTGTTAGAGAATAATATAAATCATATTCTGGAACCTCACCTAATAGCTTAAGCTTTTAGGTGAGATGGTTCATTAAAATCTCTTTCTCCCTCTATTCACTTAGAAGGTGATTAAGATAAACGTTGGAGATGTGACGATGACTTTAGAAGCATTCCAACTAACTAATTAGGAAGCAAACATGATTTGATTGAAAACAATGTTAATGTATCTATTTTGATTTTTCAGAGTGCAGGGAATGTGTGGCTGCAAATAATGAATATTTATCAAATCCCTTTCGTAAAGGTTTTACTATTCCTCATCTATAAAAATCCAAACTTTTATATCTAATATTATCCCATAAATAGTCTAACTCTATAGAATTTTCTGCTGCGATTCCCAAAGGTCGATTGGCGACTCTAAAGATGTCTATTACCATTGTTGTAACCCAATTTTAGGTCATACCTCAAAGCTAAAAAAAAAAAAGAAAAGAAAAATATATATATAATAAATAAGTAAATAAATGGGGGTGGTGTCGAAAAAAATCGAGTTAAAATGTTGGACGATTATATTCAGGAATTAATTTAGGTCCAATTGGAGAGTTTTAATTAAGTTTGACGACTTAATTATACTTTAAATTGATCAAATTAGTTTCTATTAAAGGCTTAGTCAATACGAAATCAAGTTCTTAAAATTAATTCGGGCTCAATTGGTGATATTTGAATTTTCGTTGGTCAATTTGAATTTTTCAAGCCAATTAAGCGAAATCGGGGACCTAATTGAACAAATTAAGAGTTTTACGGTCGAGTGGGGAACTATATTGCACAGATAAAAATCAAGGACCAAAGGTGCGCAAAATAAAGTTAACTTTGAGTTTTTCACAAGGATATAATTGCACAAGATCATAAATTTAAGTTCAATTAAGGATGCAATTAAAGGAGTAACAAATGGAGGGACCAAACTGTATTTTATATAAAAAAAAACTTGAGCCACCCGAAACCCCCACTTTTTCAAACAATGCATGTACATTGAGCTACCCATCCTCATTTTCATTGAGCCACCCGAAACCCATGTTTCGAAAATACCTTGAGCCAGACACCCCGTTTTGTTTTTGAACCTGTCGCCATATAAAGAAAAAAAGGGGAAAAATAAAGGGAGGACGTAAAAAATATCAAGACCTTTGACTCCTATCTTTCGTTTTTTTCCTAAGTTTTCTTCTTGGCTTGATCTCCTCTGCTGCTCGGTTTGCTCTTTCTCTCTCAACGAAAACGAGCAACGTCTCTCTCTCTAAAACCGGAGCTCCCTTCTCCCTCTTGGTTGGAAGAATAAAGCCCACCGTCGACACCCTTCATCTCGCCTGCGCCACCATTTTGGAACCACCGTCGCCTCTCTCGCAGCACTACCTCTCCTCCATGGAAACAGACCCGAAGCTCTCTCTCTCTCTAAAGAAACAACAGGTCCAAATTCTCTTGGCCGGTCAACTGGGGGCACCGTCGACCGCCCAGATCCCTCCTGACCACCACCTTCGTCTCCCTCATCGTTCCAGCAACCCAGAAAGCTATCTCCGACGAAGAAAAAACCAACAAACACCGACGACAACAGGTGCACCCATCACCTTCCGATCCGTTTTCCAGCGAGCTCAGACCACCATTCTCGACACCATCACGACCAAAAGAACCACCTCGACGTTCTCTACACTAAGGTATTAACAGAATTCCCATTCTTTGTACTTGAAAAATCCATTTTTTCCTGTTGATCTTCTTCGGCTCCTGCAAAATCCCGGTTCATCGTAGCTAACCAGGTCGGACTATCGATCCGGCCGGATCAGTGATCTATCCGGGCCATGGCCCGGACTCGAGACTGTCCGGGCCACGACCCGGACCGGTGAATGTCCGGGCCACGACCGGACACTGCTAGTAAATGCTTGGATCTGTCACCAACTCGAGACCATTGGTCGATGACTCAGATTTGCAAAGGGTGAGTGGCGATCCAACTCACCGGAAATAGTAATATAATAATAATATAATAATAATAATAATATAAAATAATAATAAAATGTAAAAAAAATATAAAAAATATTTTTTTATACAAAAAAATCTAAAAAATGTGTTATTTTTCTTGCATAAGGCCAATACACTAGCATATTTTAAAATTGTTTCTTTTAAAAAATATATATATATTATCTTGGGTTTTTAAAGAAAAAATGAGTTTTAGCATGGATTTTGCAAAGGAAAAAAATCATTTCTTGCATTTTGGGATTTTACAATATGTTTGTAAAATCCAAAGGGTATTGGCCAATATTCAAAAAAATATAAAAAAACTTTTCGGTGATTCATATTATTCATGTTTCGGAGTTTGGATAAACAAATGCTATTCAAAATATTCGAAGGGAATAATATGCTATTATTCATAGCTCGGTGTTTGGATAAATTCTATCCAAAATATTCGCCGGGAATAATATGCTATTATTCACTATCGGTGTTTGGATAGATAAATCCTAAAGGATTAATATCCAAAATATTCGGCATGGATGATATATCATCAACATGTAAATATATTTTTCAATATCTTAGCAATCATAAGACAAACAAAAACACCAAGCAGCTTACCTTAGGTAGGGCGTACTAGGGGTGCTAAAACCTTCCCTTTACGCAACCAGTCCCTTACCCTAGAATCTCTGAAAGACCAGTACTAGGTTTCCTAGTAACCGTAATACTAGGTGGTGACTCCCTTTGTTACAAAAAATAAATAATCCCCCCCGATATAATTTCCTCCCCGCTCATGGGGACAAGTTGCCACGACGCCGCTCTCAACCATTTTTGAGGTGCGACAACCATCACAATCTTTTATCCAAGAGATAGTGATTTGTTAAGGAACCATCTCATCTAAAAATTTAAGCTTGTAAGTGAGACTCTATAATATAATTTATATTATTCTCTAACACATCCTCTCAAGTGAAATCTCTTTGGTCTTGAAACTTGCACAAGCCCATATTACCTTGTGCTTGGTTTTCATCAAATAAAATGAGGGCGATGAGATTCAAACTCGTGATAACTGGGTCAATAAGACTCTGATACCATGTTAAGGAACCATCTCACCTAAAAGCTTAAGCTTGTAAGTGAGACCCCATAATATGATTTATATTGTTCTCTAACATGATTAAGATAAACGTGGGAGATGGGTCGAAGACTTTAAACAGAACGATTTAGAAGCATTACCATCACAAGTAACTGTGAAGGAAGCAAACATGATTTGATTGAAAACAATGTTAATGTATCTATTTTGATTTGTCAGAGTGCAGGGAATGTGTGGCTGCAAATAATGAATATTTATCAAATCCCCTTCAGTAAAGGGTGTCGCGACGGCGATTTTCAACGCTGAGCCTCGCCCCGCCTTCACCCCAGGATTTGGGGAGAATACGTGCGCATGTGAAAAAGGATATTTGATAGTCGTAAAATTTACAACTATAAATATTGGGAATCGCCACCTAGTATTAAGGTCACTAGGAACCTATTGGTCTGCGAGAGTCTAGGGTAAGGAGACTTATCGTGCAAGGAGAAGACGCATCACTCCCAGTGCACCCTACCTAAGGCAAACTGCATTGTTGTTTGATTGTTTTTTCCTAAATCATTTTTTATTGGTCTTTCCTAAGGTTCGACGTAGATTTCTCTCCGTGAAAGAATCTCTACCTTGTTAAGAGTTAAAAGACTAACTAAAAATGAATTTTGCACTACATTTTGAAAATCTTATTTTTATTCATCCACGAGCGTACATTACAGTATAATTTTACACCGTGATAGATAAGATAAAATAATTGTTAAATTATTTTTGACATTTTGGCCGAATGCCAACGGATAATCATAAACTGGTTACGATATCCAAATTTTCGCTTTAAAAATATGCAACATATTTTTTACGAAAAATACAATGAGAAATTTTGGAATCCGGCCATATGCACGAAAACACATTTTTTGTTTTATTTCTTTTTTTTAAATACTATTTTTATGCAACTCACACACCCATTCTCTTTTTTTTTTGGGTACATTGTACAGTTACATATAAAAAAACAACAATTTAAAAATAAACACATAAACATCTAAAAATACGAGAATAACCTCCTCGGGAACACTGCTGGCGGTGGAGGCGATCTGAGGAACACGGTGGCATGTCCACCCACGCGCCACCACCACTGGCGATGTGTGGTTCCACACGCCGTCGCCGGAAAAAAGCGTGACAAGGGGTGCAGATCGGCCTCTTCCCTTTCTTCTCTGCTGGTGAGGGTTTTCATGGTGACTCGCAATAGAGAAAACACAACACAAACGCAAAAGGCAAGCACACATCAATGTTTTGGTTCCGGATCTCGGATTTTTCTTGGATTTTTGTGTTTTTCTCCTCCAAATGGAAGCCGGACTATCGTGGTGGCTATATGGTGGTCGATCTGTTGGTTGATGATGGGGTTGTCATGGGTTTATCACCATGGACGATGGAGAGATGAAGAAATGAGGTTATGGGCTTATTTCCATGGCTGGTCGGACTTCACGGGATGAGTCGGGCTGCCTTGTGGCCGATCTGTGTGGTTGTCGTTGTTACCTTGGCCGTCGATGCTTGTTTAGAACGGTTTAGAAGCATTACCATCACATGTAAGCTGCGTAAGAAGCAAACACGATTTGATTGAAAACAAATATTGAATAGTTATCAAATCCCCTTCGTAAAGGGTCTAAAAAACATAAAGGATCAATTTTCATCAGCTAGTGAACTAAATAATGGGGTCAAGATAGTTTACTTTTCCTAAAGCAATTGAAATGAAAATTAAATGATGAATGAAGAAACAAAAGTCTTCTTTAATCGAAAGATATTACGCAATATTTTAAAGTCTGCACACTTGAAAACATATGCTACTAATTTTGTAGAATGATTTGTTGCATGACATAAAAGCGATCGTAGTCTTCAACTATATTTTCTTTTGTGTTCTTTGTTTCGGGATTTCCATAAATTAGGCATTTCATATTGCAATTTTGTTTGTATATCATTTGTGTTTTGCTCTATCAAACCTTGAACCTTAGCCTGATTGATGTTCCTAGAGTCATCTTCCCTAATAGGATTGTTGCACTTGTCTTGCCTCATACAAAATTTATTTATACCTGTACCATCATATTTTTGCTTGCTAGCAATGATTTTACACGCTAAGAGATGATCTAATCTAGTTGTGGTATATGCTTACCCTTATTTTCTTGGTGATTACTTTCAAGAAACAGAGATTCTCGGGCTTGATTCTGTTTTGAGAATGAATAGAAATGGAGGTCACTCATGCTTAGCATATTTGATCTTCCTTTCTACGGTTTGTTTATACTGGTAGAAGCATTCAAAACATAACAATCACAGTTTAGAGATTACTAGTCTATTTGCCCATATCATGCCCCAGGTTGGAGAAAATAACATTTAAACACAACAAAATTGAATGAAAGGGAGTTGGCTTATAAAGTTATTACAGATAACTCAATAGCTAAATGTTAAGGAACCATATCACTTAAAAGCTTAAGCTTGTAAGTGAGGCCCTAGAATATGATTTATATTATTCTCTTACACACCTCCTCAAGTAAATGCCCTTTGGGCTTGAAAAATCAAAGGCATTCGTCACCTTCAAGAAGTTCAAAGTGACAGTAGAAAACGAGACTAACAGAAGGATTTGTTGTCTAACAACAGATAAGGGTGGATAGTTCATGTCTGAAGGGTTCAATGAATTTTGTAGAATCAATGGCATAAGAAGGCAGCTCACTGCTGCATACACCCCACAACACAATGGGGTTGCAGAAAAGAAAAACAGAAGTATTATGAATTCAACTAGAAGCATGCTAGTTGAGAAGAAAGTTCCAAGGGAGTTTTGGCCAGAAGTAGTTAATTGGACAATGCGCATATTGAATAGAAGTCCTACACTTGCAGTAAGAGACAAGACTCTCCTGAAGAAGCTTGGAGCAATATCAAACCCTCTGTAGAACACTTCAAAGTGTGCAGGTGTATAGGCTACGTGCATAATCCTGATCAGAAGAGAAGAAAACTAGATGACAAAAGTGTGAGATGTGTGCACTTGGGACTAAGTAGTGAGTCAAAGGCTTATAAAATGTATAATCTCGTTACGAAGAGGATTATAGTGAGCAGAGATGTGATATTCGATGAAAATGAACACTAGAATGGAATAGTGATGAAGTAAATGTAAGGCAGAGTACATTAGAATGGGGTGACAGTGAGAATTATGGAGTTGACAAGGAAACTGATGAAGGAATAATGGATACAACTATCAATGAAAATACTGAAGTATGTGCAACTAGCAATGAAAACACTGAAGTGTGCGCTGATGAAGGTTATGAAGGCATTCCAGGAGACACTGATATATCATACAACACTGAAAGAACACATAGAAACATTACAGAAGAAGGGAGGGCACAAGGAAGAATCTGCAAAAAAAACAACATGGATGAGAGACTATGAAATAGGAGAGGGACTCCATGAAGATAATGAGATTCAGAACTTAATCATGTATATTGAATCTGGAGATCCTAGTACATATGAAGAAGCAAAAGGTTGTGAAAAGTGGAAGAATACAATGGAGAGTGAGATGCAGGCTATAAAAAAGAACAATACTTGGGACTTAATCTATCTACCAGCAGGTTCAAGAACAACACTTGGGACTTAACCTATCTACCATCAAGTTTAATTAAGTGCAAGAACTTAATTATACTTTAAGTTGGTTAAATTAATTTTATTAGGGGCTTAATCAATAAAAAATCAAGTTAGAAAGCTTAATTCGGATTCAATTGAGAAGTTCAGAATTTTCGGAGACTTAATTGATTTTTTCCAAACTAATGTGCGAAATCAGGGGTCTAATTGAAAACAATTGAGAGTTTAATGGTCAATTGTAGGTCAAATAACATAAATTGGAAGCTAGGGACCAAAATAAAAAAGGAGCGCAAATTTAAGGCTAGCATTGATATTTCATGGGGACACAATCGTACAAAATTAAAAGTTTAAAACCAATTAGAGGTATGATTGAATCAATTAAAAGTTGAGGGACCAAATTGATTCTTTTCCATCTCCTCGCAATCATCATAGGCGTGATCTGCACTTGTTCGATCACTGCAATCATAGCGACAACCCTTCACTGCACGCCATGGGCAGTCGAAGGGTTGCCTTCCTCTAGTATAAAACCCGCATACTGAGAGCGAAGAAAAGGGGAGGAGCAGGGAAGAAAACAGAAGAAAATCACGGAAAAAGAAGAAAGAAAAGGGAGAGGATGTTGGGAAATGTGGGTGGAAGTTGAGATCTAGAAGGATTAGGGGTCATTGCCGAGAGGAAGAAGAAAGGGAAGAAGAAGAAGTGAAGCAAAAGAGAAGAAAAAGAAGAGTTTCAAGCTTTCAAAAATAAAAATAAAAAAATTGTGAGATACAAGAGGTAAGAGACATCAAACACTCTTCCCTTTTCTTCTTAAGAGATGAAACAAAATGAATTAAGAAGAACAAAGAAAATATGTGAAGGGAGGGGGCTGATTTTGTTTAAGGGGTGCACGACATTACGTGTGGGTTTATGATGAAAATTGATGAGTAATTTTGCTGAAATTGCATGTGTAAATTGTGCTGGAAAACTTGTGGGTTTATGATGAAAATGGATGAGTGATTTTGCTGAAATTTCATGTGTGGGTTGTGTGCTGGAATCAGGTGTGTAATTTTGTCGAGCATTGTATGCATGTTTCGGTTGAAAAATTTGTTGAAATGAGTGCGTTGACGTATGTGAAATTGAAAGTTGAAATATACTAATTTAGGACATTAATGTCGCAGGCGGTGCGGTCAGGATTGAACCATCGATCAGACAGGAACAACCTAGAAGTAGAGCAGGTAGGGGATTTACACCTCTCCTTTCATATGACGTGTAATAAGTATTTTAAGTTGAAATATTATATGAATACAATGGGATTTATATTAGATTGTCGAAAGTTGTAATGTGAATAACGATTGATTAGCTTTGGCTAATGGCATCCGAAAGGATGGCCGGGATGATCGCTTGATTAGTTGTAGCTATTGGCATCCGAAAGGATGGCCGGGATAAACTATTGATTAGCTTCGGCTAATGGCATCCAAAAGGATGGCCGGGATGAACGATTGATTAGCTTCGGCTAATGGCATCCGAAAGGATGGCCGGGATAAACTATTGATTAGCTTCGGCTATTGGCATCCGAAAGGAAGGCCGGGATGAACGATTGATTAGCTTCGGCTAATGGCATCCGAAAGGATGGGCGGGTTAAACTATTGATTAGCTTCGGCTAATGGCAACCGATGGGATGGCCGGAACGAAAGAGTATTAGTTTTGTTTAACGACGACCAGAAAGAAGGAACGGGGGGCAGAATTGTGGGCCTCGGATATGAATGCCCTACATTAATATTCAGAGAATTGATATTGTTGCTCGAAAAAGAGAAATGGAGTTTCTATATTCCTACAATCGAATTGTTTTATGTATATGCAGAAATTTTCGCTTGCCAGTATTTCTTTTAACCGATAGGTTATTTGGTCAAAATTATTAAATACTATCATTAAGTAAGTGCATTTCATTAAATGTTTGTACTTGCTGCAGAGGATGTCACAACCACGAGAGGTCTAAGGAACCTAATACAAGGGAACCTACTTGATAAAATTTGTTAGAAACTTTGTTAATAAGGTGAACTGATTTCTTAGAAATTTATTGACACAAATACTCTGGTTTACAAAAAACACACAAAAAAAACCTGGTTAAAAAAGAACCCCTGACTTGGACAGTAAAAAATAAAAACTACATGTGAAAAAGTCATCGTTTCTTAAAAGCAAAAGGAAAAAAGTTTAAAATATAAATTCAAATTTAAAGCTAGTTGTTTTATAAGATTTATTCATCATATTATTATATTAAATATATTTAAGAATACCGATATATTTTTTCAAGACATCGTAGGTCATTTTTTCTCTCTCTTTATATATTTTTAGGTGATAATATTAAATAAATATTAAACACATATACTTAGTTTCACATACTATATAGTATGATCAAAATGGGAAGTGATTTTTATAGTTTTTAATTGTAGATAAATTAGATAAATTTGTAAAAAAAAAATATGAGTTGCCTATTTTCCCAGTAATATTAGATATTACATATTATAAATACAAATATTGCAAAAAAATTTAAAAAAGAAATATAAATTTTTTGCGTGCTATAATTATTTATTTTCCGTATAAAAAGAATAATATAGATAATGTAGGCAAATTTGTTTACCTTTTGTTTTTTTGAGTTGTATTTTTTCCGGGTAATATTAGATCTTAAATATTAAAAATCCATTTTTTTAAGAAATAAACTTGAAAAAAAAAACACAAAATTCAAATTCATAGCAAATTTTTTTTATAAGATTTATTCATCATATTATTATATTAGATGTATTTAAGAATGCTGATATAATGTTTTTCCTGCAAAAAATCCGAGGTGATATTTTTTTTCTATTTATATATATTTAGGCGATAATATGCAATAAATAATTAAATATTAAAACATTTAATAAAATTTTCAAAAAATATATGTTTTACGTTGCGGACTGAGTAAACAATTTTTATGGGATTTATTGAGTGCAAATAAAAATATAATTTTTATTTATGCGAAATCTAATATAATAAAATAGCTCAACACCCCTTATTATAAAAATAGCAAAATAAAAGTTTGAAAATCTTAAATTATCATTGCACGGAGGATAATTTTAGTCATGGTACGCACAAACTATTATTAATACCCTAGTTTTAGAAAATAATAAGAATAATAATAAAAAAAAAGAAAAAGCAATTTTTGCAGACATACATTTTCAAAATAAACATTGTAGAAGAAAAAAAAGAACACGATAGTTTTAAAAACTAATAAAAAAGGAAATTCAACGTATTTAAAGAATAAAAGAAAAAGCAACTGTGACAGTGTCACAGTTGCTTTTCCCAAATAAAAAACAAAAGTATTTAAGAGGAAAAAAAAACCTAAAACGAATATGTTGGCTTAGGGGTTCAAACCCCTGCACGCTGGAAATCCAGCACGTAGGGGGCTGCTCGGCCACAAGGAATTCTTGGCAATTTTCACCATAAAAACTATAAAAAGCATCTCTGTGAAGAAAAACAGAACAGGTGCACACGCGCGCGAAGCAAGGGCTGAAAATGTTCACTGAACAATTACAATGGGTCTAGTGCTACAGTACCAACCTGAGCTGTTTTAGCTCTTTAGTTAATGTCCAATTTCCAAACATATTGACATCAACAACCAATCCTCCTTTTTAATCATGAATTTGACAACTTCACTTCTAGAACACAATTGGAAAACTTGTTTCTTGCAATTGTCCTAGGCTGATTAGATTGTTTTTTAAGTTTTGGTTCATCAACATTTTAACACCTTTTCCCCCATAACATTCATGTTAGTCATTTCAAGCTCAACTTTTTTCTCAAAAATATTCATTCAAGTCATATAAAAGGCTTTTGTAATTTTTCATGTGATTGTTGGTACCATAATTCTTCATTTCCAGTTAACTTATTCTCTATTTATGCCATAAACATCTCATCTTCTTCAATTATTTCAACAAAGTTTGCCTTCTTTACCCTTTTATCATTGCATTATTATTGAAAGTAATCAATTTTATGACAATGATAACATTCAATAGTTGTTTTGTCATATATATACTTTCTTTGGTGCCACAACCATATCTTGTACATCTTCCTCTGAAGCTTCCATGACCTCTGACTTTTCCAAAGGATTTTTTAGTATAAGTCACTTTAAGAGCATGTTTTTCGTCAATATTTTTAGACACGCGTTGTTCATGCACTAATAGTGGACTTTGCAGCTCATCTACTAATATAGTATTAATATAATTAGATTTTTCGATTGAACATACCACATAATTAAACTTAGAAGTTATAAAGCTTAAGATTTTCTCTATGACTGTCACATCTTTTAGTTTCTTCCCATGCATCTTCATTCGATTTGCAATAGTTAGTGTCCTTGCAAAGTACTCATCAAAAGATTCTCCAACTTTTATATGTAGAATCTCAAACTCTTTATGAAGAGCTTGCAATAGAGCACGTTTGACTCTATTGGTGTCTTGATACTTCTTCTTTAGGGAGTCCTATGTATTTTTAGCAGTGTTCTTGAGAAGGGTCTCAAGAATAGTTTGATCTATTGCTTGAAATAAAAAGCTTTTGCCTTCAAATCAACTTCAAGTCTGATATGGTTTTTGATCGTGTCTCAATCAAAGTTGTGCTTTCTCTTGTTTCTGGAATTCCCTACTCAATGAGTCTCCAATATTTCTTTGATCTTAAAAAATTCTCTGATAGCATGTTCCAATGATCATAATAACCATTAGGATTTAGGATTGTTGGTTGCACAAATCCGCTACTGCAACCAAACCCGATCAACTTAACATGATTGGGACTTATTGGCCGACAAAAGAAAAACAATTAACTAACAAATTCAACATGTATGAATTAGTTTTATCATTTCATAGTTTCATCCATTATTAAGGATATTTTGAAAGTTCAGGAGTGCAATTCTTATAGTTATTTTTCTTAGATATACATGAAGATTATATATATATATATTTTTTAATATTAACTAATAAAAAAATAATTTAAACATTTTTTTTTAAAATCATCAAACACCTTGTTGCAGCGCAAACCAAACCTATGTTGTTAAATCCATTTTGTACCTGCCGGAATGTTCTGTTCCTTTTAAAAATCGAAACAAAGCGGCGTCGCTTTTATTTCGGTTTTAATTCGGTCCGTTCGGAAATTCCAGCGGAATGCCCGATTCCGTTCGGGCATTGCATTCGGATTCAAAATATGTGAAATCAGAGCAACAAATCAGGAAAAGCATGGAAGAAAGTGAAAGCAAAACACACACGGAATACCAGTCTAATTAATTAAAGTGTACAATTTCTTTTCTGCATTCTTCGTGTGATGTTTGATGCAGCAGCTGATATGATTCATTTTTTTCATTTAGGGTAAAAGAATTTTAGCAAAGGGCCCTTCACTTCTGACGTGATTCTCCTGATTTTTCTTTTCTAAAATAGCATGTATTAAAAACATATTTGATAAACTAGCATAAATAAATAAAAATATTTAAGAGAATAACTCAACTTATTTTCTTAAAAAATATTAGTTTATATTTTTAGTTTTTTTTATAATTCAATAATCTAATAAAAAAATAACATGCCAACTAATTTATATTAAGATAAGAGTTTTTGTGTCCGGTTTTATACTTGTGAAATTAATATTTTATTTTTTCCATATATATAATTAATTATATATAAACAGATACGACATCGAAATCATTCAAAAACAGAATGTTCAGTTCTAATCGAAAAATCAAAACAATATTGACAACTATGAACTAATCAGTCCAAGTAAAATAGAGTCGCATCACTGCGATCTCACTCACGATGACGTCTGTTCATAGTTAATTGGATTAAGTCAAAGGGCAGACTTTCTTTTTCAAATACCGTTGTTTTTTTTTCTAGTTCTACAGCTTCAAACAAGGGTCTACCATCATGCGATCAGATCCAAGACATTTATTTGGTTAGAATATACTCAGATCATTCATCTTTATTAATTATATGCTGACTTCTCTAGCTCCATTTGACAAGTCTTTTACCATCTGGAAGCAAGGAATGTCGGGGAGGACTGACAGAAATGATTCATGGAATTGAGAGTGAATGGGCATCAAATGAGCTGCGAATTGATATTTTGCAAGAAAGAAACTGTATCACGCGAAAGATTCAAATAATTTTGTAGCGCTGGTAGTTAGCAACCCGGAAGAAAATGATACGAGTGTTTTTTTATGGAGATGCATGGTTTGAACAATATCCAATGTCTGAGTTCTCTTTGTTGAAGGGTTAACAATATTTGAGCTGAACATAAATGTTTGAGATCATATGAGGATGCAAAGTCTAAATATGCATGTCAAAGAGCATCCATTAATGACCAAACAGTTATTTAGGATAGATTTCAAGCAAAAACATAGCTTTCCCCTAAAAGAGGCACAGTTTAAAAGCGCATTCACATTTTACATGCCATAGCCCTAGACAGAAACAGAAATATCCTACTTAGTTGAGGTTTCTACAGCCGCAGAGCACCAAAGACGCATCTGTCTGAATGCGTGGTGTCAAGTCTGATAGCAACTCAGGCAAGAAGCTGGATTTAGAAGGTGGAACCATTCCAGCCAAAGTGGGAGCACTGCAAAATAATGCAGGCATCAAATCCTTAGTAGTGGCCGGAAAAACCATAAAATAGCAGTCAATATGAACAAATTCAGAAAATAAGTTGTATCCTAAGGGAATTCAGCAACTGTTCTCACAATTTAAAAGCAGTAAGGATTTAATTACATGATCTAGTATTGGTGTAAAGCATGCAAACACTGTGCATATTCTTGGCTTTGATGGGCCTAAAACACAGGAAGAATGCAATGATAGCAAAAATGCAGATGAAAATGATCATCTTCTGGCAATTAGATGTTGAGATGGCTTGCCTGGACATCATTAAACTTGAGGAAGAATCGGGACTTGAGCACCGACAACTTTGACAAAAGAATTGTTGAAATTGCAGAGCTCAGTTTCTTGTTCACATCATTGCTAAGGCCACCAACAGATACCAATTCACCATAAGCTGCTGGCTCTTCAGTTCCTCCAAATGAAATTGGAACCGAGCCCTTCAACACAATCATCACATACTGCAGGATTGCACGCATAAAATAGTTGAAAGACACATCTAGTGGGCAGACTAAGATATCAATCAATGCAAACATGAAACTCTCTTCCAGATATTAAGAACTGAAAACTAACAAAATCATAAAAGCAAAAACAACAAAAACAAAGAGACAGTGTATTACAGGTGTAGGTGTACAGAACATAATTTTTGTCCACTATAAAGATAAGAACATGCAGCCAGCGCTAAAATCCATTTCATCTTTCATTTCAAAACTAGTGATAGTATAATTAATTATATTATAAGCTACACGAATCACTTCGGCCAATCGCACTTTGAGCATTGGAATTCTCAACAAAACTCTTCAAATGAGACACCCCAGAGAAACAAGTGATAGTCAAAAGCTGATATGATCACCGTGCCAAGAGCTCAAGTATCCAGGAAAGAAGATTATAAACAAGAATATACATACACTCAAGGCAATCCCATTTAACATCAACAATACCCCACTTAATCATTACAAAAATAAATATTTCCAAGACTCTTGAGCATCAAGAAAATATAAACATACATTAACCAAATCATTGAAAACCCACTTTAGAAAATTTAACAGACTAACTATTTCAATCACACAGAATCTTTTTTCTTGCACTGCGGAAACCACAAAGAAGTTGTAACAGACCATAAATGTTTATCATATTTCAGAAATCAGTTATAAAATACATGTATTAACAAAAGGGTAATACCAAAATGAGGATGTTAAAGTAAACACCCTAAATCCACAAAATAAAATGAAATAAAAAGAAACTTTAAAGAATCTGAGGCAAAAGGAAGGGAAAAAAAATCTTACAGACTCAGGTTTCTTGAGGATTTTAGCGACCTTAGAGCTGGCCTCAGAGAGGATGGAAGATGTGTTGACGCCATCAAGATTAACGTTCGTCGAAATGTTCAAGCAAGGCATTTTCTGTGTCGATTGTTTACACCACGCTCTTGTTCTTTACACCACGCTCTTGTTCTCTTTCCTGCACACTAAACCCTCCTCCATATAAGAAGCCTCACCAGTCACCACGTTGCCTTCGATGGATTGTTCCGGAAGTAGAAATTGGTGAAATGACTGAAGGACCCTTGTGGCCATGCTCGGGTGTACTGTACGTAGAAGTGCCAAAGTTAATACTTTTCAGGATAAAATTAGATTGAAATTTTAAAATAAATATGTTGTCGAGTTTATGGTTAATTATTTACATATAATTATGTATCGAATTAAAGACAAAATTAAATATTTATATTTATATGAACATTACATTTATTTTTGAATTGTATATCAATTATCAAATATATGGTCTTGATTATTTGAGCTTTATGGAATTCTTACAAATATATGTAGAATATAACGAAGCGGTTTACCAGCGATGCATGGTGAGTTTTTATCTATGTAGAAAATTGATTGTTTTTTTATGTATTGTACTTTATTATTTTAATATTTAGTTAGTATAATTATATTTAAGAATACTGATATGAATTTTTGTCTTTCACAATATATAATTAATTTGACATAATTTCAATAATATATTTAATTTAAAGGATAATCTTAGGCTATTTTGTTCCCTCTTTATATATTCTTAGGCGATAACATCCAATAAATATTAGAATATATAATTGGTTTCACATATTTTAATTTGACATAAATACACAAATATATAATTAAAAAGTTAAAACACTTGCAAATTTATTTAAAGAAACAAACTTAAACAAAAGAGCATAAAATTTAATTTTGAAGCCAATATTTTTTTATTATATATTAAGAGAATTAAAATAAAAAATAAAAAATACAATGAAGTATCATTTTTATATACATAAGTACTTAAATCTGTTTTCCAATCTTATAGTAAATTCATCTCCAGTATTTAATTAATGACTTGTTCCTTCTTTTTATTTTTTCTTGACTTTTTTTGTAAATGATTAATTGATTTTAATTTAATCCTTAATTGAAGATACTATGTATTTCAATTTTATTCAATTTTATACTATGTAAACCCAAACATTGAAATCAAATAATTCAAAACAAAACCGAAAACTAAAAGAACTGGGACTGAAATGATACTGAAATCCATAATTAACTTGCATAGAATGATAGAATTGAAAGAAATCAAACTTTTGATACCTAAAATATTAAGGATTTATAATAAATTTGCATGGAAGTATGAAATTGCAATTAATCAAAACTTTGATATCAAAAATATTTAGAATTCCACCCCAACCCGTAAAATTAAAAGCATGAGGACTGAACTGGAACTTCAACACATAATCAATTTCAATTGAAGGATGAAATTGAAACAAATCAAAACTTATATGATTGCAATAAGGGCCAGAAAGACAAATTATAACGTCTAGGGACTGAAATGAACTTTGCCAAAAACATTGTTTCGGTAACATCAGCTTGCGCAGGAGGAGAGAGAAATGAAGGGGGGGGGGGAATTCAAACGCCCATCGACACATACCTAGGAACCACATGTATACACGCGTCGCCCCATATAGAAGAGAGCATGGTGAAACATCGTTATAGACGCCAGTATAACGTAGCACACGCCGCTCGAAACACTTGCGCGGAAATGGATGGTGCGTGTTGGGACATGCCAACAGTAACCAGGAGCGAAAAAGAATAAAAAATTGGCTAATTACCGTTTCACCCCTCCCACCCCGTGCGTTATTTTGTTGTTTTCGAGGGCTAAAACAGTCAATGCACCGTTTAAAGAAATATTAAAAAAAACCGTCCAGCCGAACCGGGCCAGAATACCTCGGAGCCCCTGAAACCGGCGGCGTTTTTTGTCTTTTTTGGGGGCTAATTTCGTTAATTCACTGTTCAAAACTGAAAAAAAGAGGATATATACCCGTGAAGTACCGGGTCAAAGTGCACATGAACAGTGACAATGAGTTATGATGAACAATAATTCACTATTCAAATGCCCGTTTCCTTTTAGCTATATGTATAATACTAAAGTCTAAAATAAAATAATAGTTTTTATATCACCATGTCCTTAAATGCTTACACGATGAAACATTTTCGACAATAAGTTTTCTACCTAAATATGTCATTGTAGTTGATAAACACCAACTGAAATGTTTTTTTATTATATATTAAGAGAATTAAAATAAAAAATAAAAAATACAATGAAGTATCATTTTTATATACATAAGTACCGAATGGTTTGAATCTGTTTTCCAATCTTATAGTAAATTCATCTCCAGTATTTAATTAATGACTTGTTCCTTATTTTTATTTTTTCTTGACTTTTTTTTGTAAATGTTTAATTGATTTTAATTTAATCCTTAATTGACGATACTATGTATTTCAATTTTATTCTTATTTATTTTTTCTTAACATTTTTGTAATATTTATTAATCTTTTTAATTTCACCCATCAATCAAAAAATTATATTTATTTTTTATTCAATTTTGATCTTCATTCTTTTGATTTTTTTTTTTTGTGATTTTGAGTCCTTTTTCTACATTGGTTTCTTTTCAATTTCACACTTCAATCAAAATGGATTTTTACTTCATTAGTTTTTTGGTTTTATTTTTCCTCGACTAGTTATTCACAAGTCAGGAAGGATGATGGTCTAATTGAGGACACAATAGGTATTATCCTCTCCATTTAATTAATTTCTTATTTTTACTATTTGAATAACAAAATCTCCCAGATATATCCTTCCTCTTCTGTTGTCTACTACTTACCCTTATACTGTGCCTGAGGGAGGCAGCGATCAGGAGGAATCGAAACTCGAAAGTGCCTCTATATATTTTTATAATAAAAATAATTTTTAAATAAAATGTAAAATAAAAAGTTTTTAATTTTTTTCGAAAAAACTTCTCGCAAGCACCCCCTTCTGAATTAATCCTTGGTTTTGTGTGTTTAGGTTCAGTTTTATCGATTGAAACAGGAATGACCAACTTTAATAACAGACAAAGATCGATCACTTTTTTTTTTTTTAACTATTTATGATGCACAACAAAGTTCGGCGACAGCTTCAAACTAGAGAAGAAGGGTGCAATTGCAGACTATACATCGTGCCATCAGATCCAAGACATTTGGTTCATTGACTACATATTATAGGATGCGACGCCGTACTTGGGATGAAAAACTAACAAGACATGCTCAAGGCCTCTGCTTTAATTGCAGCAATGTAGATGAGGATGATCCTGTATGCAATGAACCTAAAATATCACTACATGCTCTAACCGGGTGGTCAGCTTCGAGGACCACGAGAATCGCAGTCAAAATTAGGATTCATGAATTGACTGTTCTTATAGAACCCAACAGCCAGATCCAAACAATTTGCAGGGCTAGCAGCTCGCAACACAGAAGAAATGATACCAGAGTATCTTTTATGTAGATGGTTTGAATACTCCCATGCCTGAGTTTAAGATCATATGAGGATACAAAGTCTAAAAATACAAACCTGATCATGTCAAAGAACATCCACTAATGGCTAAACGGCTGCTTGATTTCATTCCAAAACATAGTTTTCCCATAAAAGAGGCACAGTTGAAAGCATTTACGTTCTACATGCCATAACCCTATGACAGAAGCGGACATATCGCAGGCGAGAAGCTGGCTTTAGAAAGTGGTACCATTCCAACCAAAGTAGGAACCCTGCAAATTAAAGCAAGCATCAAACCACTAGTAGTGGCAGCAAAAAACTATAAAATGGCAGTCAATATAAACATAATCAGAAAATAAGTTGAATTCTATGGGAATTCAGTAACTATTTTCACAGTTTGAAACAGTAAGGATTTATTTACATGATCTAGTACTGGTGTAAAGCATGCAAACACTGTGCATATTCTTGGCTTTGATGGGCCTAAGCAAACAGCAAGAATGCAATAATAAGAAATATAAAAATGGCAATGATCATCTTCTTGACAATTATAAGTTGAGATTGCTTGCCTTGACATCAAAAAATTTGAGGAAAAACCGTGACTTGGGCACCAACAGCTTTGACTCAAGAATAGTTGCAATTGCAGAACTCAGTTTCTTGTTCACATCACCGCTAAGGCCACCAATAGATACCAGTTCACCATAAGCTGCTGGCTGCTCGGTTCCTCCAAATGAAATTGGAACAGAGCCCTTCAACACAATCATCACATACTGCATGGTTGAACACTCATAACGGTTAAAGAGCATATCCTGTGGGCAACTTTGGTACCAAACAATGCAAACATGCAACTTCCTTTTAGGTTTGCAAGAGCTGTAAAATGGAAAACATAATAGCAGAAAAAGAATTAAATTATGAGACTTTGAGTTTTGCAGGTGTAGGTTTACATAACATAATAGTCGTCCACTATAACGATAAACTAGCAAACAACATTCAGGCAGTGACAATATCCATTTTATCTTTCATGGCCAAACAAGTGATATCCAAATTAACTACATTACAAGCTACAAGAATCAATTCATCCAAATCACTCTGAGTATTGGAGTTAAGCTCTAAACGAAACTCTTCAAAAGAGACACCTCCCAGAAAGTTAAAAACAACCATTGCAGACAAAAACACAACTAGATACTCAACAACTTAACTTATCCAGGTCAAAATCAAAGGAGACGCGACCCAATCATATCAAGCGAGTTTAGAACCATAAACAAACCCAAGCTGCCATGGAACCCTCAAGAACTCAAGCATGTAAATACACTTGAGGCAATCACATTTAACATCAACAATAACCCCATAACTTTTGAGCATCAAGATACAGTGAACCCATTTTAATACCAGCTAGAATACACATTAACCAAATCAGTAAAAACCCACTTTAGAACATTCAACAGACTAATTTTCAATAATACAAAATCTTTTCTTGTACAGAGTAACTCACAGAAAAGGTCGTAACAGTCCATAAATTTTAAGCATTTCAGTAATCAAAAAAACTTAAAAGAATCTGAGGCAAAAGGTAAAAATCTTACAGACTCGGGTTTTTTGATGATTTTGGCGACTTGAGAGGATGCTTCAGAGAGGATGGAAGATGTTTCAACGCCATCAAGATTAACGTTCGTAGAAATGTTCAAGCAAGGCATTTTCTCTGTCGATTGTTTCCACCGAGCTCTTGTTCTCTGCCTGCAAAAAAAAACCCTCCTCCAGATAGGAAGAAAAAAGAAAAAACCGTCACCACACTTGCATTCTATAGATTGTTCTGAAAGTATAGATTGGTGAAATGACTGAAATACCCTTGTGGCCATGCTCGTGTGTATTTGTAGGCAGAAGTGCCTTTTATTTTATCTTATTTTTAAAACTGAATTCATGTCGGTGCCTTTCTTTAACTGACTTCCTAATGTTAAAAATATTGAAAAACAAGAAATTATACCTTTTGAGTATAAAAACTATAATCACATTACAAAAACAAATTATATTAATTTATTTTTTATTGTGTATTTAGTAATGTGATGTATATTATTTTTAAAAGTATTTTTTTAATTTTAAAACATATTACTTTTTTGACATTAATATATTAAAATCACTAAAAATTATCTAAAAGATATTAATTTAATATTTTTATTAAAAAATAATTTCAAAAGTATTTAAAAAAATAAAAGTTATAACAATGTGGTCTCAAACCTTTAAAAATCATCAATTTTATTATATTTTTAACCATGGCTTTCTATTGAAGTTCATTGACTTTTTAGTTAATTTTGTAATTCAAATGGATATCGTTTTAATGCTAACAGAAAATGCTCATATTTGTGACTTTTCTTCTTCTTCTTTAAAATAGACGTGTTTGTGCATGGTAAATTACAAAAATATCCAGTGAGAAATGTAGGAAATACCAAGGATTTAATTAATAAAATATATAATTTAAAAACAATTTATTTAACATTACTTAATAATTTATATTCTTAGATTAAAATATGTTTTTTAATATAGTATTGAGTCTTAAGTACAATATAGTTTTGCATAATAAAAACACCAATTATTTTTAGGTTTTTTGTTTAATATTTCATTAATATGAAATATATGTTTTAATAGGTAGTCTGGATAAACGTTTTTAAATATAATTAACCATATTTTTTTGTACTTTAAAATATACTATTATAATATAATACTAAAAGTATTTTATTTTTCGACTTTAGTTGGGTAGAGTAATAACAGTTATATATATATAATGTTTTTAAAAAAAGTTTTTAATACAGTATATCTAAGCAAATAAAAAATAATAAAAATATATTAATTTAAAAAAAGGGGGTTGACCTCAACTATAAACACTCTAATTTGTCTAAACCATATGGGGAGATGATGATTTATTCCATTACCTATATACTTATTTTTATTTTTTATTGTGTGTTTGGCAATATGGTGCAAATTGTTTTTCAAAAATATTTTTTGAAATTAAAATGTATTAAAAATAATCTTTTTATTTTTATTTTTTATTTTAAAACATTGAAATCATTGAAAATTACCTATAAAGTATCAATTTAATATTTTTTAAAATAAAAAACATTTTAAATAATAGAAGTTACCACAGTCTTAAACCTATAAAATTCTATTTTCAATCATGTCTTTCTATTAAATTTATAGACTTTTTCTTTATTTTTTTCAAATGGATGTCGTTTTAATGCTATGCATATTAAACTGAAAATGGTAATATTTGTAAACATTTTTATAAAAAAAAAACACGTGTGTTTGTGCATGATAAATTAAAAACAATATCCTTTTCAATGTAGGAAATACCAACGATTTAATTGATAAAATTTATAATTCAAAAATAATATAAAATATTTTACTGGACTTTTCTTAATAATTTATATTCGTAGAGTGAAATGGTATGAGTATTAACTAATAAATGGTCATAAGTTAAAAACTAATATAAAATTATTTAGTAAAGTTTATTTAAAAACTTAAATAAAAGGTTTTTGTATGTATTAAAAAATAATATAAAATTGTTTATTAGACGGGCTATAATGTAATATTTAAATGAGATGTGTTTTTCTTTGACAATAATGATGAGGCTTCCTAAGATGTGATGGCATAATATCACTGCCGACACCTTTTGTGGCATTTGGAAGCATGCTCTGGGGCTTTTGCGAGTTTCATTATGTTTTTTTTTTAGAAATATATTAAAATAATTTTTTTAGTTTTTAATATTTTTTATCAGCATATAAAAATAATTTAAAAACAATAAAAAATTAATTCAAAATGAACTAAAAATATTCAAAAGCACTTTTGAAACATAGTACCAAACACCCTCTTCAACTATAAAATATTTTCAAAACGTTGTTTATCTCTATAAAGAATTAAAATTGTTAAATGAAAAAACTTAAAAATAGAAAATAAAATAATGAAATAAAAAATTACCAAAAAACCGTAGTTTTATGTTTTGTTTGGCATTGCGTTTCAAACACTATATGTTTAGATATTTCAGATCATTTTGATGAATTATTACCTATAGTAAAATGTGATAAGAGTGCACAATGATTTTGCACAATAGAAACACTAATTATTTTTAGTTTCTTTTGACAATTATTTTAGTTTCTTTTGATATTGCGTTTTTATAGGTAGTCTGAACAAAGGGTTATTAATTTATTTAATGATTTAATTTATTTTACGGGCTAAAAACAACACCAGCTAATATATCTTCCCATTAAACGATAAATAATCACTCCGGCTAATTGGTTTCTTTTTTGCTAGACTACTGTGAACATAGATTTTCTTTCTTTTATTTGTTTTTTAAAAAAATATTATTAATTTTCACTATATAACAATCATGACCCAATTAAAAAACCGAGGTAACCTATAATTGGATTGGGTTCACCTCAAAGAACAACATATAATAATAATAATAATAATCAGAACATAATCCAACAATAATATATGTAATTCACTCCCAAAACCAAATCATGTGCCATAGGCACCATAGTACAACAATACTAATAAGAACTAAATGTCAAGCCAACGTACCACCGAGGGTCGTGGTTCAGCGGCAAAGAGGAGAGCCCTCCCACATTCGAACTCACGGTTAGAGTCTCGGTGAGAGGGTACCTCCTTTTTTCTGATCCTCCTCGCATGGTATGCTTTGTCATTCCGCATGATGTTTACATGCTTCATTTGGGCTTGCGAGGTATTCAAGTAAGCCCGGAATAGTCAAGATGCACGTAAGCTGGCCGGACACCCCGATCATTAAAAAAAAATTTCAAGCCAACGTGAGATGTCCCCATAAAAATAGGACACCCACATGAAAATAAAAAAAAATCTGTTTTAACATGGCCATGTTCCTACAATAGGAGAAAACCTAGACACGTGGACTTCAAGCTCGGGGGCAAGAATGGTGGATTTAGAAGGTGGAACCATTCCGTCCAAAGTGGGTGCCCTGCAGAATAGAGAACACGAAGCGGTATACCGCAGCGATCATGGCGGTTTTTATCTATGTAGAAAATTTATTGTTTTTATATGTATTGTATTTTATTAGTTTAATATTTATTTAGTATAGTTATAATTGATAAAATTTATGTAATCAAAATGGAAAGTGACGCTGTATATTTTGTAATTGCGGATAACCTACGTAAATCTTTATTTTTTTAGTTTATCTTTTCCCCAACAATATTATATTTAAAATATTTAAAATAAAAATATTGTAAATTTGTTTTTTAGAAATAAATCTAAACAAAAGAGTACCAAATTTCAATATTAATTTTAAAATGATATTATTTTTTTATTCCAAAAAGCCTAGGTCATGCTTTCTTTTCCATATATATATATATATATTCATATGAGATAACATCCAATAAATATTAGAACATATAATTAATGAAAGACTAAAATTATCCTAGAAAATTTAAGAAAATTAAAAAAAAATATCATTGTCATCACTGTCAAAACAATAAAAATTATTAGATTATATGGAGAGAAAAAAACAATAACAAAAGAGTAAGCAAGAAAAACAATTAAATTATTATTGTTATTGTTATTGTTATTGTTATTGTGTTAAGTACAAAATTAAAATTCGAAGACAATTTTTTTTTATGTTATCCGATTTATTCATTATATGATTATAGTAAATGTATTTAAGAATACTGATATTAATTTTTTTTATTCAAAAAATCCAAGGTCATGTTTTTTTATCCCTATATATATTCGTATGAGATAATATCCAATAAATATTAGAACATATAATTAATGAAAGATTAAAAATATCCTAGAAACTTTAACAAAAATAAATAAAAAAACATATAAATATCATGATGCGCGTTAACTAATCCGGAGATCCCGGTCATGAAAAAAATGTAAGTGATAATAAAAATAATAATAATAAATGGATTCAGAGATTAGTCCGTGCGCATAAGTCATAATCGGATACCCAGGTTTAAAAGAAAAAAAAAGCCCGATTAAAATAAAAAAACAGAAAAACCTCTTCAAACAAGTATTGAACTGTGAACATTATTATTAAAAAAGCATGGTTATTAAAAAAAGAAAAAGAAAAAAAGGATTTAAAAAAGAAAATAAACGAAATCTAGGAAAAAAGAATTTAAAAAGAACAAAAACGAAATTTATAAGGAAAAAAAGGATTTAAAAAAACGAAATTTTGAACATTATTATTAAAAAAAAGCATGGTTATTAAAAAAAACAATGCAACGGAAAAACACCTTTTTAAACAGTAATGAGAAAAAAAATCATGCTGCGCATAAAATAACTCGAACACCCCGGTCATGGGGAAAAAATATAAGTGGAAAAAAAGGGGAAAAGTGTAGAAGTGGAAACAAAAAAAAGGAAAAAAATAGATCCGGAGATTAACCGTGATACGCGTAAGTCTGTCATTGATATCCAAGTTAAAAAACAAACAAACGAAAACAACTTTTACAGAGTAATTTTCTAAAATTAGAATTTAAAAAATTCAAAAAAAAAAACAAACGAAAAGCAACACTTTCCAAAATAAGGATTAAAAAAAACGAAATTTAGGAAGAAAAAGGATTTAAAAAGAAAAAAAAACAAAATTTAGAAGAAAAAAAAGGATTTAAAAAGAAAAAAAAGAAATTTAGGAAAAAAAAGAATTTAAAAAGAAAAAAAACGAAATTTATAAAAAAAAAGAATTTAAAAATAAAAAAAATTATAATAAAAAAAGGATTTAAAAAAAAGAAAAAAAAACGAAATTTAGAAAAAAAAAGAATTTAAAAGAAAAAAAGGAAATTTATAGAAAAAGAATTTTAAAAGGAAAAAAACGAAATTTAGAAAAAAAGAATTGAAAAAGAAAAAAGGATTTAAAAAAGAAAATAAACGAAATCTAGGAAAAAAGAATTTTAAAAGAAAAAACGAAATTTATAAGAAAAAAGGATTTAAAAAAACGAAATTTATAAGAAAAAAGGATTTAAACAAACCAACGAAAACAACTTTTACAGAGTAATTTTGTAAAATTAGGATTTAAAAATCCAAAAACAAACAAACGAAAAGCAACACTTTCCAAAATAAGGATTAAAAAAACGAAATATAGGAAAAAAAGGATTTAAAAGAAAAAAACAAAATTTAGAAGAAGAAAAAGGATTTAAAAGAAAAAAACAAAATTTAGAAAAAAAGAATTTAAAAGAAAAAAAAATTATAAGAAAAAAAAGGATTTAAAAAAAAGAAAAAAAAACGAAATTTAGAAAAAAAAAGAATTTAAAAAGAAAAAAAAACGAAATTTATAGAAAAAGAATTTTAAAAGAAAAAAAACGAAATTTAGAAAAAAAGAATTGAAAAAGAAAAAAGGATTTAAAAAAGAAAATAAACGAAATCTAGGAAAAAGAATTTAAAAAGAAGAAAAACGAAATTTATAAGAAAAAAGGATTTAAAAAAACGAAATTTTGAACATTATTATTAAAAAAAAAGCATGGTTATTAAAAAAAACAATGCAAGGGAAAAACACCTTTTTAAACAGTAATGAGAAAAAATCATGTCTGCGATAAAATAACTCGAACACCTCGGTCATGGGGAAAAATATAAGTGGAAAAAGGGGAAAATGTAGAAGTGGAAACAAAAAGGAAAAAATAGATCCGGAGATTAATCGTGATACGCGTAAGTCGTCATTGATATCCAAGTTAAAAAAACAAACAAACGAAAACAACTTTTACAGAGTGATTTTCTAAAATTACGATTTAAAAAATCCAAAAAAAAACAAACGAAAAGCAACATTTTCCAAAATAAGGATTAAAAAAAAAAACGAAATTTAGGAAAAAAAGGATTTAAAAAGAAAAAAACAAAATTTAGAAGAAAAAAAGGATTTAAAAAGAAAAAAATTTATAAGAAAAAAGGATTTAAAAAAGAAAAAAACGAAATTTAGGAAAAAAAGAATTTAAAAAGAAAAAAGGAAATTTATAGAAAAAGAATTTTAAAAGGAAAAAAACGAAATTTAGAAAAAAAGAATTGAAAAAGAAAAAAGGATTTAAAAAGAAAATAAACGAAATCTAGGAAAAAAATTTAAAAGAAAAAAATGAAATTTATAAGAAAAAAGGATTTAAAAAAACGAAATTTTGAACATTATTATTAAAAAAACATGGTTATTAAAAAACAATGCAAGGAAAATCACAGAGAACATCACCATGCTTTTATCGAAAGCCATGGTTGAAAGACGGTTTCTTGGTGGCTGGGAGAAAGCTTGCTAATAAACGACGAGAGAGCAGCGAGATAGATATCTGAAATTTGCTTGATGAGAAGAAACGCCTCAAGTATCCCGGTATATATAATGTGATCTGATCCTGATACAGGAAGGATAGGTTTTCTGATTTATATATGCAATCCGAATTGCTGAAGGAGATGAAATCCACTTGTTATTAGGATTGTAACATGAAGCTAATATATATAGTTTGTGCCCAGCGGGCTACAGAAGGTAGATAAAGCCGGTCTTGATTTCAGCTGGGTGGGTCCATTTATCACAAACCTGTAAATTTTATCAATTTAATAATAAACAATATGTTTTAAAAATCTAATAAGCAAATTTATAGGCGTGGTTCTACCGGTGCAGAGGAAAAGTGGCTATTTGTTGTGTTTTCACGTGATTGTCTATAAACAAAATTTAGAAACAAAAAACGGATTTAAAAGAAAAAAACAAAATTTAGAAGGAAAAATAAGGATTTAAAAGAACAAAACGAAATTTAGAAAAAAATTTAAAAAGAAAAAAACAAAATTTATAAGAAAAAAAAGGATTTAAAAAAAAACGAAATTTATAGAAAAAGAATTTAAAAAGAAAAAAAAATTAGAAAAAAAAAGAATTTAAAAAAAAAACGAAAATTATAAAAAAAAATTTAAAAAGAAAAAAAACGAAATTTGTAAGAAAAAAAAGGATTTAAAAAAAAGAAAAAAAAACGAAATTTAGAAAAAAAAAGAATTTAAAAAGAAAAAAACGAAATTTATAAAAAAAAAAGAATTTAAAAAAAAAACGAAATTTAAAAAAAAAAAAGAGGCAGATGTATTCTCGCGGAGTACAAATGCAAAACATCCAATCCACAGTAATCTACTGTGCATTTGACCGATGCCTTTTAGATAGATAGATAATATTGAACTGCGGAATATCTGCAATGGCAGCACTGAGGTTCTTGTTCACTTCAGGGCTAAGACCAGCAATGGATACCAGCTCACCAAAAGCTGCTGGCTCCTCAGACCCTCCTAGTGAATTTAATTGAGAATCTCTAGCTTGGCGCAATTGGCTAATGATCTTGGTATCGTCCCCTCCAATTTGTTTTGACTGAAATCAATGACCCTCAATGAGCAGCCATGACTTATGAATGTTTCTGGAATATCACCACCGACACTATTGTCGCCCAGGTTCAGAACTGAAATAGTGCTGCTTTTTGCCCAAGCATGGAGGTGTTATTTGACACTTCAAACATTTCTGAGTAATTTTATGAAGCTCAATGATTAATTAATGACTTCTTATTAGTTACTTCCATGTCCATTTAAAAAATTAAATAATATAATTAAAATAAAGAAATAATTGATAATATATTTTTATGACTTTTGATATTTCATAAATTTTATATTTTTTATGTCTATTTTTTAAAAGATATTTTCATTAAATAAATAATAGGTGTTATTTCAAGTATTATATTAACACAATTACCATCATTTGTCTATTATGACGAACTTAAAATTTTAAACAAGACAAGTTTTTTATTTTTTTAGTCCCTTGTTTTCTTCCTTTTCAACTTTTTTTTTTCCAAATATTTGGTTTTTTTTTAAATATTCCAAAAAACAGAGTAAAAAAAATCAGATAACAACAACAAATATAAAAGCTATCTATTTCTTTATTTTCTGCAAATATTTTATTTAGGGATTCATTTTTTATTTTTATTTTCTACCATTTCTCCATTTCAAAGTTTTGTTGTGTTTTCTTTTAAAAGTTATCAGGTGAAAAAAATCTCATATACTTTCAGTATGCGTTGTGTCGAGTACTATCTTAACACAATTGTCATCATTTGTTTAAAGAAAGAAAGAAAAAAATACAAAACTTCAAAAGCTGCTTTGAGAATATCATCATGATCTCTTACTTAATGAGTAAAAGAATATTATTTTATTAAATAGGTTATTTTACTACTCTTATTCTTGTTCTTATTATTGCTAGAGGGAGGTTTACCAAAAATAAAAATAAAAACACTATAATTTCCAAAGCCTCTTCCTCAAAAACCCGTTCGTGATAAAAATAGGGAATGTGATAATAATGAGCAACTTCAACATTTAAATTAATGGATTGATCTCGTAATGGTGAGATTAAAATGATTTTAATAGGTTAAGGGTAGAATTGTATGGGAGCAATTATTTGTGGGGGACTGGACGTGCCCTCCACTCTCTATTTACTAGTTGGAGGGCAGTGCACAATAATTTACATCGGAAATTAGGAGTGGGCAAAAAAAGTAAAAAATCGAGAAAAAAAACCGATTAGTTTTTTAAATTTTTTTTTCAGTCCAGTTCGATTTTCAGTTTTTCAAGTAAACAATTGGTAAATTGAAATCGAACTAAACTGGTTCAAATTAAAAAAAAAATTCTATAATTGTTTTTTTTCCTCCGGTTTAGTTCAAAATTTTTTGTTTGCTTTTATTTTGGTTAAATGGGAGAAAAAAAAATTGGTTAAAGTAAACAAAAAAGCCTAAAAACACCAAAATTATTTTTGGGTTGTGTTGTTAAAAAACCAAACCAACTTGAAACTGGTCTGTTTAAACTAATTCCAATTCATTTTTTTTGAATTTGGTTGTTTTATTGATAAAATCAAACCAAACTGAAAATGTTCACCCCTATAGAAATTATATTTCACTTAGATTATCAATTAGCTTTTGGGCCAAAGATCAATTATCAGTCCCTTTATTGGCCTCGATAAGCCTTTTATACTTAGAAAATCATCAATCACAAGTTGTGGTTATCGTGAGAATAGCAAATTAAAAATTCATCTAGAAAATAGATTGATTCTCTTAATTACTTAACCACTTTCTTGAAGTTGTTAACTCTAACTATTTTAACCACCGAGCGCTCAGGTCAGCTGGCAAGGGGGCAGTCCTGGCTTAAGCAAGGTCACGAGTTCGAGACCTTGTGTATGCAGAGGCGCTTTGTGGGAGAGCTTTAGCCGCCCTAACGGGTCTCTCCCGGCTCGAATCCGGATTAGTCGGCAGTGGCCGGATACCGGATGGTTTATACCAAAAAACTCTAACTATTTTTTTAATCGTAATATATATCTTTCTTATTTTGTTGCTTGTATTAATTTATATTCCATGGCTCTCATTGCCGTGAGTGAAAAAAAAATGATAATCAAACTATTTTAAGGACAAGAACTACACCATTGATCCAGAGAAATACACTCTTATCCTTGCAAGTGCGAATTAAGGAAAAGAGAAGCAAAGGGAAATTCTAGAGAAGACGTACAATCTAATTATAATTAATAAACTGGAAACAGTTTGATAATTAGAAATCAACTTCTATGCAGACGAGTCTTTTTGACCTATACGTTGCAACCTCACAATATTCACGAGCCATTCATACTTCCTTGTGTCCATAACGCATCCAAGAATCACTCCTATTACCAATCCACTTGCATAACCTGTCACCACCACCTTCCAACCAAATTCTAGTGGATGTGCCGCCGAGCCCTCATCTCTTTTAGTAGCCGGTAATGAGTCCTCACCATTTCCACATTTTCTTGATAAAGGCTTCCCACACAATCCTGGATTTGCAAAAAATGTAGAGTTGTCAAATGTATCGAATTGGTTTCCTCGTGGTATTGGGCCTGAGAGAAAATTGTGAGACACATTAAAGACTGCGAGGAAGGTGAGCTGTGCAAGTTGGACAGGAATATTTCCTGAGAGTTTGTTCTGAGAAAGATCCAAAGCTTCAAGCTCTTTCAAGTTGGACAAGGATGGAGGGATGCTACCACTGAGAAAGTTGTTGGACAGGTTGAGCAAATGAAGTGCTTTCAGATCTCCAAGGACCACTGGAATTTCTCCTTCAAAATCATAGCAGTGAGACTATCTTGGATCTTCTCATATAGTTTGTTTGTCATTGTCATTGAGTACTCATACCGAATGGTCATTATATGACCCGAGATTTGGAAACTTGTGTTCGCTTGCATGTAATGAAGAAAGGGCTCACCGTGGACATTTTTCATGGCAGTCCAATTTCGGGAATATTCAAGTGGCAAATTACCCTTGAAACTGTTGTTGGAGAGGTCAACAATCTGTACCCTGGGAAAGTTAACATTGTTTCTAGGTTTCCCAATCACTCCGTGGAGCCCATTAGATCTCAAAATCAGAACCGTCAAATCAGGAAGAATACCCAACCAAGAAGGAAAGACATCATTTATCTTATTTTGTTCAAGATTGAGAATCTCTAGCTTGGTGCAATTGGCTAATGATCTTGGTATCTTCCCCTCCAATTTGTTTTGACTGAAATCGACGACCCTCAATGAGCAGCCACTTGTGAATGTTTTAGGAATATCACCACTGAAACTGTTGTTGCCCAGGTTCAGAACTGAAATAGTGCTGCTTTTATTGCCCAAGCACGGCGGAAGTTTGCCGCTCAAATTGTTATTTGACAATTCAAGGACAGAAAGTGAAGCCAGGTTGCAAAAAACTTTTGGGATTTCTCCGGTGAATTGGTTGTTCGAGACTTTATAATCAAAGATTGCTGGAGGTGGAGTTGGAAGGGATCCATGGAGATTGTTCGAATGAAGATTCAGTGAGCAGAGCTTATTCCATGGAAGAATCTCAAACGATTGCTCAAATCCAGTCAGAAAGTTACCAGCAAGCGATAGAGACTCGAGTGTCATGGTACTCGTGTTCATAAACCATTTTGGTATGTGTCCCTCAAGTTTGTTTTGTTCAAGTTCTAAGAGCTCCAAATGGTTTTGATCACGCAATAAACTAGGAAATGCACCTAAATTGCATCCAGACAAAGTCAAGAGTTGAAGTTTTGGCTGAGGAAAGGTAGCATTTTGACTGTGAAGCAGAGATAAATTGTTGTCAGATAATTGAAGGGCAACAAGGTTTCTGAACTTAACAAGAAGGTTTAAATCCAAAGTTCCGCTAAAGAAATTAAAATATAGGCCAAGGTCTTCTAGATTTTGAAGCCAATAAATAGACTCAGGAATCGGACCGTGTAATTTGTTGCCTCCAAGGTTTAGTGAAATTAATTGGGTATGATTTCCTATCAGAGATGGAATTTGGCCAGTTAATTTATTTCGAGCAAGTTCTAAGACGGTGAGCTGAGTGAAGTTTCTAATAGATGATGGAATGTTACCATATGAGTTGGTTTGGGCCAAGCTTAAAAGATTGAGTTTGTTTAGAATGCCAAGCCAATCTAAGGTACCATGTGTGAAATTGTTTTTAGAAAGGTCTAGAGCGTTCAGTTTTGTAAGGTTACCAAGTGAAGATGGTATCGCTCCTGAAAAATTACATCGTGCCACATCAAATTCTTTCAATGACTTGAGGTTTCCAATGGACTCATCTAACTGACCGGAGAAATTTGTTTCTGTAAGCATTAAAGTTTCAAGTTGGCTGCCTGACTGGAATTCCGGCAAATATCCAGTGAGATATGGATTATACCGGATACGGAGAAAACGAAGTTTGGGTAACTGGAATATTCCCAAAGGGAACTCTCCCTGCAATTCACAATCACTAAGAATTAGAGATGACAAAGAGGATAAATTTTCCATGATTTGAGGTACCTTGGCTGATATGTCCACTCCGCTGAGATGGAGCACCTCCAAGTTGGTTAAGGCTTCAACTAAATGTTGCAGACCAGGCTTTTGGAGCTTCAAAGAATTTTCTCCAAGATCAAGGGAAACTAGCTTGGAAAGCTCTAAGATCTCTGCTGGAATTTGACCAGAAAAGGCAGAGAACGAGAGATCTAGATCAAACAGCCTTGAGAGATTTCGAATCTCAGAAGGAATTTTAGAGTTGTTGAAATCGTTATCAGCAAGATTCAGCCTTCGGAGGTGAACAAGGTGGAAGAAGCTGCAATTAGAGTCGATGGAGCCATAAAGGAAGCTGCTACTGAGGTCAAGGCCAATCACATGGCCGGAGTCCCTGTCGCATTCAACACCATCCCATGAACAGCAATCACGGCTTTCTCCATCAACTTTCCATGATGCAACCTTGGGATAAGCAGAGGGATCAGAAGAAGCGGACTCATCAATGACAAGGCTTTGCTTGAACTGCAACAAGGCATGACTCTCCTCATCATGGCATAGCGGGTGGATGGAGGGAGAAGAGTGACAAGCTCTAAGATGAAAAAACAAGAGAAGAAGGAGCGAAAACATCCACACAGTTAAGAAGCGCACAGACGATGGCATATATTTCTAGTAAAGAAACTTTTATCTTTTTTAATAAACAAATAAGAGAAATAGAGCAGTTTATATAGAAAAAAAATAGATTCAGTGTGGTGGAGAAGTAAACAGAGGAGTGCTATTACCCGAAGACTTGGGAGCTCTACGGGAAGTCTTCATCGATTTGATTAAAATCTTTTTAGATTTTCCAATGGGCAAAGAATGTGTGGCTGCAAATAATGAAGAGCTATTAAGGCCTATGTGATAAAAAATACCCCTTCAATTTCTTTTGTAAAGAAAAAGTTCAGTTTTGATCACCTAATTTGTAATAAACAATGATATGTGTGAAATAATTGAATGGGATTAATACACAATATTGTCAAGAAATTGATTTAAAAATAATATAATTTCATAGTTTCATTGCCAAAAATGAAGAAACGGGGAGAGAAACTTCTATATTAGAAAACATTTCAAAGAAATTAAAACGTCAAATTCCTATTTCTACATAGAAATTCATAGATAATTATGTTTCCTATTTCTACATAGAAATTCATAGATAATTATGTTTCCTATTTCTACATAGAAATTTATAGATAATTGTTTCTATTTTAAGTTTCAATCTATTTTTAGATAATGTTTTTTTAATGTTATAACAATTAGCCTGTATTTCTTATGAGTAGATCACTTAAAATTTAGACAAATAATAAAATAATCAAGACTAAATTATTTTGATATATCAAGACTAAATTGACACGACTATCATCACTAGGGGACTTATTAAAAACCAACAAGTCACACACAAAGCATAACATATTAAATATATGCAACCATATAGAATTAGAATCCTTTCATTATTCTTTGTTTTCCAAAAAAAAATAAGAATGAAGTTTTCATTACTAAAGACAAGTAAGGGTTTACTATTCCTCATCTATAAGAATCCAAACTTTTATATCGAATATTATCCCATAAATAGTTATAACTCTATAGAATTTTCCACTGCGATTCCCACAGTCGACGTCTATTACCATCAGAATCTCCTTCTCCCTCTAATCACTAACAAGAGACAGTGATTAAGATAAAAGTAGGAGATGGGTCGAAGACTTTAAACAGAACGGTTTAGAAGCACTCCAAGTAACTTCTTAGGAAGCAAACAATATTTGATTGAAAACAATGTTAATGTATCTGTTTCGGGAATGTGTGGCTGCAAATAATGAATATTTATCAAATCGCTTTCGTAAAGTTTTTACTATTCCTCATCTATAAAAATCCAAACTTTTATATCTAATATTATCCCATAAATAATTATAATTCTATAGAATTTTCCACTGCGATTCCCAAAGTCGATTGGCCAGCTCTGAAGACGTCTATTACCCTCACATCTTTTTATCCAAGAGACAGTGATTAAGATAAACGTGGGAGATGGGTCGAAGACTTTAAACAGAACGGTTTAGAAGCATCACCATCACAAATAACTTCGAAAACAGAATTTGATTGAAAACAATGTTAATGTTTAGAAACATGTTAATGTTTGTTTTACTCAATCAAACCTTGAACCTTGGCCTGACTGATGTTCCCTAATAGGATAGCTGCACTTGTCTTAAGCTAGCTTGGACACGCCGATTATTAAAAAAACAAAAATCATAAAAAATATATAAGTTGAAAAATAAAAAAAATATAAAAGTATAAAAGGCAAAAAAAATGTTTAGGGGAAAAAACAAAAAAAATATAATACGAAAAAAATGAAAAAAAAACATAATAAGGAAAAAAACAAAACAAAAAGGCAAAAAAAGAAGCAAAAAAGGGGTGGAAAACACTATAGTGGAAAAACATTGTTGCAATCAACAATGCTATGTGTCGGGGACTAATTGCTTTCCCCACACCATTTACAATGCATATTATTTTAAAAAAAAATCGGTCCGGGAATTAGTCATGATGTGCTTAAGCTGACCCGGAGATCCCAGTTATCAAAAACAAATTGGTTTGGGGATAAGGAAAAAAAAATGTATAAGTGAACAAAAAAATTATAAGGAAAAAAAATAAAAAAATAATAAATTGGTCGGGGGATTAGTCGTGGTGCGCGGAAGTTGGTCTGACCACCCTGGTCATCAAAAACATTTTGGTATGGGGATTAGTCAAGGTGCGCTTGAGGTGGCCCGGAGATCCTGGTTATAAAAAAATATATAAGTAAAACAAACTTAAGCTGGCTCAGATACCATGGTTATAAGAAAAATGTATAAGTTAAAAAAAACAAAAAAAAATATAAGTGTGAAAACACTGTAGCAATCCATATTGTTTTAAAAACAAATTCGGTATGGGAATTAGTCATGGTGTACTTAAGCTAACCCGTAGACCCTGGTTATAAAAAATATATATAAGTGAACAAAACAAAAGTATAAGAAAAAAAGGAAAAAAATATACCAGCGGGAAAGCACTTTAGCAAAAAAATAGTCCAAAGATTAGTCGTGGTACGCATAAACTGGTTTAGACACCCTGGTTATAAAAAAAATTAGACCTAGAGATTAATTGTGGTGCGCATAAGCTAGCCTAGACACCCCGATCATAAAAAACAAAAAAAACAATATATAAGTGGAAAAGGAAAAAAATATTAGAAAGGTATAACCAACAAAAAATATGTTTCATGGAAAAAAAGAAAAAAAAATGTAATTAGAAAAAAAAGCGTAATCAGAAAAAAACTAAAAAAAAAATTGGATCTAAGGATTAATCGTAGTGCGCTTAAGTTAGCCTAGACACCCTGATTATAAAAAAATAAAATAAAATATAACCAGCAAAAAAAATATTTCATGGAATTTAAAAAAAAATTAATTAGAAAAAAGTACGTAATAAAAAACAAAAAAAATAAGCAAGAAACGAAAAAAAAGAAGAAGCAAAAACCGAGAAAAAAAAAGAAAAAGCACTGTTGAGAAAGCACTGTTACAATCCACGATGCTAGGGAGCTAAAGTGCTTTCCCCACACCATTAAGTGTATTGTTAATTGTTTATAATATTTCTTTTTCCATTTCTCATATTGTAAAAATTGGGGAGGCAAAGCAGCTACATGGGGCAAATAATTCTTCTCTACATGTGTCATCACCCAATTTTTGGGTGACTCCCCAAAATACACCATAAAATAACAAAAATAAATAAGAAGGGTTGGCGTGGGTACAAAGATCAATGCTGAATTTTTGTATGTTTCCGCAAGTACGATCGTATCTCTTTTGTCCCCAAAATAGAGAAAAATACAGATTTAAGGCAAAAATAATTTATCATCAGATAAATTTGTATAAAAATTAAGTCAAGCGATATAATTATATTTTATGGGTCGATTTGATTTAATCGTCGGTCAATTTTTTAAAAAATAATTATGTTTGGGAATTAATTGAGGGTCCAATTAAAGGATTTAATTAAGTGCAAGGACTTAATTATTCTTTAAGTTGGTCAAATTAATCAGTGGAAAATCAAGTGCTGAAATTTAATTTGGGTTCAATCGAGAAGTTGGTAATTTTCGGGGGCCAAATTGAATTTTTTTTAGGCAATTATGCAAAATCGAGGGGCCAATTGAAAACAATTGAGAGTTTAATGGTCAATCGTGGGTCAAATAGCATAAATTGGAAATCGAAGACCAAATTAAAAGGGACGCAAAATTTAAGGGTAACTTTGAATTCTTTTTTTTCACGGGGACATAATTGCACAAATTATAATTTAAGTTCAATTGAGGATGCAATTAAAAGAGTTATAAGTTGAGGGACCAAATTGCATTATTTATATCTCAAAATTAACACCCATAAGCGCCGACCACTATTCCCCGCCACCTGCTGAAAACATGGAGCCGAAAGCAGAGCTGGTTACCGTTGCATGAAACCATGAATCAATGACTATATAAACCAAGACCACGGACAGAACAGACACAGAGAAAAAAACGGGAAGAAGGAGACGAACTGACACAGATTTGAAAACTTCACTTCGGTTTTCTTTCATTTTTCTTGGCCTTCGTTTTTTTCCCCTTTCTTATTCCTCTTCTCTGCTTGATTTTCCCTCTTCTTCTTTGTTCGGGTTGCCTCTCTCTCTCTCTCTGTGGAAACCAACCCGTCTCTCTCTTCCTCTTCACATTTGTTTCTCACTTCGGTCACCACCTCAGACCACCCAACGACGCCTTTGTGCTCACAGAAAGCTTCCCCTCGATACCAGGAACTCATCCCCATCCTCGGAGAAAAGGAGCAGCGGCAACACTCGACGCAGCACCAACAGGGCGGAACTTCAAGGGCTTCCTCCGACCACCACAGACCACCGTTGACGGTGAAACAACAACCACCTCGACCTCAGCTACCTGACCATACCTTCAGGCGAGCCTCTCGTTGCAACTCATTTTTTCATTGTTCCTTCGTCTTCAACCTCGCGCCCTGCATGCAGTGAGACATGATTGTCCCACTGTTCATGTCGGGCCGGGTTTAAATGTCTTGGGTCGGGCTTTTGTGCCTGGCCCAAACACATGACAGGCTGTCATTTCGGCCCTTTGCACGGTTGGGCTTTTAGCCCTTTTCCCGTTTAGGCTTTCATCCCCTTCTCCCATTTGGGCTCCCGGCCTACGTTGGCTAGGAGCCCAGACCCTTTCCATGTTGGGCCGAAGCCCAGTCCGGTCTCCCGGTCGTCGATCCAGCCGAGATGAGCTGAACTTTCGACCGGACCCAAATATCAGATGGGTGAGATTGGACTGCCATCCACGTAAAATAAATATATAAATATAAATATAAATATAAAAATAAAAATAATAAAAATATTTTTCTTACTTTTGAAAAATGTATATAAATTTTTTTTTTACCAAAAAAATTCCAAAAATAAAATGTATTTGTTTTTGCATACGGCCCAATTCCATGACTTTTCCATATATATTTTTTGTAAAAACTTTATGTTGCATCTTTCTCATATTTTGAAACGAAAATTGGGTATCGTAATAGGTTTATGATTATCCGTTGGAATTTGGCCAAAATATCAAAAATAATATTAAATATTTTTGTTTTATCTATTAGGGTGTAAATTTACATTGTAAAGTACACCCATAGATAAATAAAGTCTAGAATTTTAAATATTTTTGTTTTATCTATTAGGGTGTAAATTTACATTGTAAAGTACAACCATAGATAAATAAAGTATATAATTTTAAATATTTTTGTTTTATCTATTAGGATGTAAATTTACATTGTAAAGTACACCCAAAGATAAAAAAATACAATTTTAAATATTTTTATCTTATCTATTAGGGTGTAAATTTACATTGTAAAGTACATTCATGGATAAGAAAAATATAATTTTAAATATTTTTATTTTATCTATTAGGGTGTAAATTTACATTGTAAAGTACATCCAAGGATAAAAAAAATGTAAATATTTTTGTTTTATCTATTAGGGTGTAAATTTACACTGTAAAGTACATCCGTAGATATAAAAAAAGAATTTTTGTCAGGGTGTAGATTTACATTGTAAAATACGCCCACAAATAAAAAGTAGTTTTCAAAATGCAATGAAAATTTTTAAAGATAGAAAAATCAAACAACAATGCAGCTTACCTTAGGTAGTGTGCACGGAGTGACAGCGTCTTCCCTTGCACAACAAGTCCCTTACCCTAGACTCTCGCGGACCAATAGGTTCCTAGTGACCTTAATACTAGGTGGCGACTCTGATATTTATATTCGCCGTTGTCCCCCGAACCCCGGGGTGATCGCGGGGCGCGAAGCGCGTCCCAAAAAATCGCCATCGCGACAGATGGCGATTCCACTAGGGACCATGCTGGACTGAGCTTTGATTGTTTGATTGTTTTATAGTTCATTTTTACATGCATTTTTACTGCTTTAGCATGCATTTTAATTCGTGCATATCATTTGATTTGAATCATGCATTTTAATTCCCAAAGTAAACCTAATTTTAAGTTAGGTGGGGACTAACGGTCTACCCTATGACTTTCAGTCGGGGTTCAGATTCGTGAAACATCCAACTATGAACTGAGTGTTTACTTGATAATGGCGGTCATACTGTGCCCCAACCATTTCTCGTAAACCCCTATACTACCTTCACGTAAGGTAGTCACTGGGCAGTTCGTAGACCTCTGAGACCAGATAGAAAACTTATCCCTATCTAGTGACTTAGAATCTAAGACACAAACTTCCCAATTATTCATTTCATTTAGAAAATTTGCATAAATTATAATGGTTTCCTTGACCTTTTCGGAATACAGGGAAAGATCCGAGATGAGGCAATTAACTGAGGGAGATTGTTCGAGAGGTAAAATCAATGAATTGCCACACATGACCAAAATCCACTACTCTACCGAAAATATGAAAAGGCTTGTGCCCATCTTAGGGTATATAGATGAGGTGTTGTTTGAAGTCAGATATGGAAGAGCCACTCATCTAATGAAAATCCCAATACTGAGATATCAACCGTTAAAGCCCTTATGCACTTTTGGGATCCCAATTACTGATGTTTTGCTTTTGGAAACATCGACATGACCCTACCATAGAAGAGTATGCCCAAACCCTCGGTTTTCCTCATGATCCTCACAAAGTTTATTTCAGGTAGAAAATTGAGAATACAGTCCAAGAGGTCGCTAAGCTTTTATGCTTGGATCAAGTAGACCAGTACATGACATCTTCTGGAGATTTCAAATGGAACGCGATTGAGAGCAAATTGAAAACAAGCAAAGATAAAAGGAGGCTTGGAGAAGAAGGGTGTCGGTTAGTGGCCTTTGCTATTTTTGGTTTAGTATTGTTCCCTTCAGAGACCGTCGGGATTATTGACATGGAGGCAGCACTGTAAACACCCGAGAGAAAAATAGATATATATAAATAAGAAATGAGGACAAATTTGTTTTATAAAAAAAAAAGGGGGAAAGAAGAAGAGCAAAAACGGGTTTAAGATAGAACGAAACAAGGGTTAGAACATGTTTAACCTAAACCCCAAACAAACCCCCTCATTTCATTGATATAAATACAAGGTGGAGAGAGGGAGTAGGGAATTTTTTCCCCACCCAATTTTCTCCTCCCAGCCGAACAAATCCTGTCCCTTTTTCACTTCATCTTTCTCCTGCAGCCGAACCAATCTTCTCCTTTTCACTTCATTTTTATCCTCCCAGCCGAGACACCCTTTTCTCCTCACGTTATTTTCCTTCTTCCAACTGAGACATTTTCTTTCCTTTTCACTTTAATTCCTTCTTTCCCAGCCGAACCCACCTCTCTTCATTTCACCCCACTTCTTTTCTCCTCCCGACCAACCGAATCCCTCCACTTTCCACCCATTTCTTTCCTTCCAAATCGAAGCATAAGCAAATATTAAAGGAGTGGACCTTGTGAATGTGTGTGGGAAGTTGACTCCTAGAGAAAATGTAGGTTTGTGATGAAAAATTTATGGGTATGTTGTCTGTAATTTTTATGTATAATATGTGCTTGGAAAATGTGGGTTTGTGATGAAAAATTTATGGGTGTGTTGCTTGTAATTTTTATGTATAATATGTGCTGGAAAATGTGGGTTTGTGATGAAAAATTTATGGGTGTGTTGCTGTAATTTTTATGTATAATGTGCTTGGAAAATGTGGGTTTGTGATGAAAAATTTATGGGTGTGTTGCTTGTAATTTTTATGTATAATGTGCTGGAAAATGTGGGTTAGTGATGAAAAATTTATGGGTATGTTCTTGTAATTTTGATGTATAATATATGCTTGGAAAATGTGGGTTGTGATGAAAAATTTATGGGTATGTTGCTGTAATTTTTATGTATAATATGTGCTGGAAAATGTGGGTTAGTGATGAAAAATTTACGAGTAGGTTATGGAAATTCTTATGTATAAATTGTGCTGAAAATGTGGGTTTATGATAAAAAATTTGAGTATGTTGCTGAATGTATAAATTGGGCTGGAAAATGTGGACTTAGGATGAGAGTACATGGGTAATGTTGCTGAAGTTTGTTGAAATAAATATATTGACAAATGTGAAATTGAAAATAGGAGTATACTAATTGTTAGACATTAATGTCGTAGGCGGAGCAATCGGGATTGAACCATCGACCAGACAGGAACAACCCCGAAGTAAAACAAGTAAGTGATTTATATCTCTCCATTCTTACGTCATGAAAGAAGTATTGTAAAGTGAATAATATCCAAACACGATGAGGTTTATATTAGAATAATGAATGGCGCCCGTGAGGATAGCCGGGATAAATGATTGATTAGCTACGGCTAATGGCGTCCGCAAGGATGGCCGGGATAAATGATTGTTAGCTACGGCTAATGGCGTCCGTAAGGATAGCTGGGATAAATGATTGATTAGTCTGCGGCTAATGGCATCCGAAAGGATGGCCGGGATAAATGATTGATTTAGCTACGGCTAATGGCGTCCGAAGGGATGGCCGGATAAATGATTGATTTAGCTACGGCTAATGGCGTCCGTAAGGATAGCGGGATAAATGATTGATTAGCTGCGGCTAAAGGCGTCCGAAAGGATGGCCGGATAAATGATTGATTAGCTACGGCTAATGGCGTCCGTAGAGATAGTCGGGATAAATGATTGATTAGCTGCGGCTAAAGGCGTCCGAAAGGATGGCGGGATAAATGATTGATTAGCTACGGCTAATGGCGTCCGTAAGGATGGCCGGAATAAACGATTGATTAGCTGCGGCTAATGGCGTCCGTAAGGGATGGCCGGGATAAAATGTTTGATTAACCACGACTAATGGCGTCCGTAAGGATAACCGGGATAAATGATTGATTAGCTATATGTAACGGCGTCCGAAAGGATGGCGAGATAAAAGAAAGGTTAGTTTAGCCGAACGGTGCAATAAAGAAGAATCAGAGGAAGGAATGTTTGACCTCAGATATAAGCGTCTTAAAATAATACGCGGAGGAATGGTAATGTTGCTCGAAAGAAGAAATGGAGTCCCTATAAATTTTACTTTTGAATTGCACTATGTCTATACAACAATTTCAACCTAATAGTGTTCTTTTAACAGATTGGCCATTTGGTTAGAATTGTTTTTAGCACTACTATTATTTAATTGCATTTCATTTAATGTTTACGCTACTCGCAGGGCGTCCCAACCACGTGAGGTCTAGGATACCTCATACCAAAAGGGTCTTACTTTTGACAAAGAACCACGTAGGTTGCAAGTTGAAACTAAGTTGTTTTAGAATGAAGTAATGTATGGAAGGCGTGACTTTTTTAAAAAAGTTTTGTGTAAACCGGAAGGTTCCACCGATGAGATTAAGAACGTAAACCATATCTATGCATGTATAGTTGTAATTCAAAGCTGCAGTTATGACAACTGTAATCTTGTATGATTATGCGAACCTTATTTTCTTAAATAGAATGTTTATCGTTTGGATAATGATTATCGATGAGGATGATTATGAATGGTGATGTCTGAGTATTATACATACATATATATATATATATAAAATAAAAATTCGGGTCTTACGATTGGTATCAGAGCCCCTGGTTTTGATCTTGAGGATTTATGATGATGACATTGCCTGGCTGAATTTCAGGATGGTACGCACCCGGCAAGGAACACGAACTAAGCCGCCCTCTTTTGAAAGGAGGAGCAGGAACCAAAGTGCTCAAGGCTGGCAAAACGAAGATCCCTTGGATGATACGGCATCTCACGCTCCAATGACATTACTCGAAATTCTGCGAAGGGGAGCTGGGGCTATCGAGGAAGACGAGAGACCAAATGAGACCAGGGAGGTACCTCCCATTGCAATAGGACAGCAAGAAAGATCAGAAACACAACCATCAACTATTCCAACTGGTGTACCCCCACAATATGTAGACCCATGACTTCATGCGCAAATAGTTAAAGCAGTGATGGAAGGCATGGCAGGTTCTGCAATATGAACAACTCCCACCACGCAGATTCCACAGGTAGCTCCTATGACTAGCACTACCACGGATAACGTGGTGCCATTGGTACGTCTAGTTAAAAGTATGAGAAAAATGGGTTGTGAACCGTTTTTGGGAGAGCATGATGTAGAAATAGCCGGGAGATGGATTAGGAAGGTAGAAAAGATCATAACCTAAATAAACATACCGGAAGGTTTAAAGGTAAACTATGTAACTCAACTATTGTCTGATAGGGCCATGACATGGTGGGAAACGGTTCAGATGAGGCGTGCGACTGAGACGCTAGTATGGAGTGACTTCAAGACAGAGTTTGAGAATCAATTTTATTCTAGATACCATCGTAAGGTGAAAGAACAAGAATTCTTGGCTTTAAAGCAAGGGGATATGACGGTATTGGAGTATGAACGGAGGTTTCATGACCTATCTTTATTTGCCCCCACATTATGTGCCGATAGAGGAACATATGATTGAAAAGTTGAGAGATGGGTTGCGACAGAATTTGAGACAGGGATTAATTGCATTATGATTTAATACAGTTAGAGGTTTAATCGAAGTTGCTCAAGCTCTAGAGGCTTGTATTGGAGAGAGCCATGGTGGACATCAGAGTATGGGCAAAAGGAGAGATGGGGATTTTTACAGCAGTAGACAACCATTTCCAAAAAAAGGAAAGAGTGGTGAGCATGATTAGTACAGGAAAAAAGGGAGTTTGGGGTTTCCGTCACACCAACAGTTAAGTGGAAAGGTGATGATCGGACAGTCGTACTCAAAGGAAAACGTTTCAACAGGAACGGATGATCGTAAGGGGGTAGATTATCCTTTTTGTATAAAATGTGGACAAAAACATCCTGGGGACTTCTACCTTGGGAAATAAATACAAAGCTCTAGTAGATTGTTATGCTAAAACTATTACCTTCCAAACCCCAAAAGGAGAGAAAAAGATTTTTGAGGGAGAAAGAATGTTCAAATCGGCTGCCATAATATCGGTAGTAACAACCCAGAAACTATTGAGAAAAGGATGTGTAGGATACCTCGCGTACATTTTAAACTCCAATGATGAAGGCCTAAAATTGAAAGATATTGCAGTAGTGAGGGAATTTCCAGATGTGTTTCCTGAGGAATTACCGGGATTACCCCCAGAGCAGGAGGTAGAGGTGTCCATAGAAACCTTCCCTGGAGTCCCACTCATATCGCAACAACCTTACCAGATGGCCCCAACAGAACTGAGCGAGCTAAAGACCCAACTACAAGAATTGTTAGACAAAGGGTTCATACGGCCCAATAATTCTCCTTGGAGAGCGCCGATCCTATTTGTGAGAAAGAAAGATGGAACCCATAGGCTTTGTATTGATTATCAACAATTGAACAAAATAACAAAGAAGAACAAGTATCTGTTACCTCGAATAGATGATTTGTTTGATCAATTAAAAGGAGCAAGGGTATTTCCAAAAATAGATCTGAGATCAGGGTACTATCGGATGAAGATAAAAGGGAAGATGTAGCAAAGACTGCATTCGAACTCGATATGGACACTATGAGTTTATGGTGTTACCGTTTGGATTGACGAATGGGCCAACCTTCTTCATGGACTTAAATGAATCGGATTTTCCAACCCTGTCTTGATAAGTTTGCGGTGGTATTCATCGATGACATCTTGGTATACTCAAAGTCTTTCGAGGAGCACGAAGATCACTTGAGGCAAATCTTGCAAATCTCGAGAGAGCACCAGTTATATGCAAAACTATGTAAATGTGAGTTTTGGCTGGAAAGGGTGATGTTTCTAGGACATGTTATATCGGAAAAGGTGTTTTTGTGGATCCCTAAAAAGTTGAAGCGAGTCTTGAAATGGGAAAGGCCGACTTCGATTCACGAAATACGTAGCTTCTTGGGACTTGCAGGATACTATCGGAGGTTTATCAAAGGTTTTTCTTTAATTGCGACACCTTTGACTCAACTGACTCGAAAAAATATGAAATGGGTGTGGTCGGAGGAGTGTGAAAGGAGCTTCCAGGAATTGAAAAGAAGACTCACCACCACTCCAGTGTTAACCCTTCCCTCTGGGATAAAAGGTTTGTGGTTTATAGTGATGCTTCGGGAAAAGGTTTAGGGTGTGTCCTGATGCAACATGAGAAGATGATCGCCTATGCATCAAGGCAGTTAAAGACTCATGAAGTGAACTACCCGGTGCACGACCTGGAGTTAGCTGCTGTAGTGTTTGCTTTAAAGATATGGAGACATTATTTGTACGGATCTCGAACCCAAATTTTTATTGATCATAAGAGCCTAAAGTACTTAATGTCGCAAAAAGAACTGAACATGCGGTAGATAAGATGGGTGGAACTCATTAAGGATTATGATTGCACCATAGAATATCATCCGGGAAAGGCAAACGTGGTGGCAGATACTCTCAATCGAAAAAATAAAGCCACCCTAGAAGGGTTAACGTTTGGGAAGGAGCGGCAATTGACGAAACTGAAAAAGATAGGTGCAAATTTAGACGTTAGTGTGGGAAGTGAGTTAGTAGCTCAATTTTTGGTACGACCAACGTATCGGGAACAAATACTACAAGCTTAGCTCCAGGACGAGGTTGGATCCAAGATTAGGAGAAAGGTGGAGGCTGGTGTAGAAATGAAATTTAGGATAGCGAATGATGGGTTCGTGATGTTGGGGCAAAGATTGTACGTACCTAATGATGAAATAATCAAACGTATGGTTCTACAAGAAGCACATGAGTCCAATCTCTCCATACATCCTGACAGCACTAAGATGTATCGAGACCTGAAAGTTCTCTACTGGTGGCCGAACATGAAAAGAGAAATAGTTGAGTATGTGTCAAACTGTGGTATATGTCAACAAGTCAAGGTTGAACACCAAAGGCCTGCGGGACCACTACAACCATTACAAATTCCAGAGTGGAAATGGGAGATGATTGTCGCATGTCCCGCGCGGCGTCTTGGGAGAGATCCTGGCTCGATGTGGATGTTGAGGAGTCGCCACCTTGCTGTTGAGGGTCGCTAGGAATACCCGATTTGTACTGGTCTGCTTAGAGATTCGAGGGTAAGGGACTGGTTGCGCAAAGGAAAGGTATTAACACCCCTTCTACGCCTTACCTGAGGTAAGCTGCATTGTATACCTTGATGTGATTTTAAAAATTTTCAAATATGTCATATTTATTCACAAAAATGTTATGATAAAAAAATCGATCACAGCTTAGAAATATCCTGTGAATTTTATTGATTATTATTCGCCGATTTTGGATACTAATCCCTTGGATTTTATTTATACAAAAGTGAGTAATAGTATATTATTCCGTCGAATATTTTGGATACCGATTTGTTTATCCAAACACCGAACAGTTAATAATAGCATATTGTTCCCCGAATATTTTGGATTTTTTAATCCTTAAGATTTATTTATCCGAATACCGATGATAATAATAAATTCCAAAAACGATTTTTCATATTTTTGAAACATTGAACATATGCAAAGAAAACACATTTTTTTATTTTTTATTTTTTCTTACCAAAAACAATATATAAATAAATAAAACACACAACACACTCTCTTTTTCTTTCTTTTTTCATTATATTTTTACAATAATTGAAAATACAATAAAAGTTCAAATAAAAACACATAATCATAAAGAAAATTACAAAAAGACCCCAAGGGTAGTTCCGGAATGGTGGCGTGAGTGGAGGAGGATCGGTGGCGGTGGTGGCGCATTCGACCACGCGCCACCGTCATCTGGCGGCAGCGTGGTTCTCACGCGCCACCGTCGATGAACAGTGACAACGGGGGCAGATCAGCTTCGTCCCATCTTTCTCTCGCCGGCGATGGTTTCTGCGGTGACCTGCAAAACACAGAAATACACAAGCAAACACAATCAAGGTCAACTGGGTTGTTCTCCTCCAGATCGGAGATCTGTTCTTCACCGATCTGTTCTCTTCCTTCTTCAGATTCTTCATCTTCACAGGACGATGGGGCTACTGTGGTTCGGCCGGAGTGAGGCCATGGGTACTGCTGGTGGCTGACCGGAGTTCGACTTGCATACACAGCACACAACAAACACACAAAAGAAAAATCAAAAGTCTTTAGATCTGCCCCTCTTCTCGGCTTCTTCTTCTTCGTCGTTTTACGCTTTCTACGGCGAGGGATTCCACAATAAACCTGCAAACAAAAACAACCATACAAACAAAACACAAGGAAAAATCGGTCAGATCTGTCCTTCAAATCTGGGCTCCTTCCTCAGCGATCGGTTCTTCTTCATGGGGTTGTTGAGCCGTCCATGGAGGATGATCGGAGAGAAATGGAGATGGGGGCGTGGGGCTACGCCGATTGAAGCTGACGGTGGCCGGGTCTCAGATCTAGTGAGGCTGAGGGAAGAAACTGAGGAAAAGAGGGAGAACATAATCGCCTCCGTCATGGCGAGAGATGGGAAGGAGTTGAATGGAGAAGAGGGACGACTAGGGTCATGGTCGCGGAGAAGGAGAAAAGAAGAGGAGAGAGTGAGGCCGTGATGGGTGCTCGTCATGGTTGGAGCAAAAGTAGAAATGGTGGTTGGAATGGAGAAGGAAAGGACGTTGTAGAGTTCATTGTTGTGTTGACTGTTTGGTTCGGGTGAGCGTGGGGTTTGGGGTCGCCGGAGAAGAATCGGCGAGGGAGAGTAAGGAGAGGTGAGTGGTCGGCCATGGGATGATAAAGAAATTGAGCAGGGGGGGCTGCAGCAGACTCATGGAGGAGAAGAAGATGGGTTTCTAGGGTTCGGTTTTTCAATGTATTTTCTTCTAATTTTGGGTCAATTTCGGGTAATTGTTGGGGTCCCCTAGGATGTCCTCCCTTTGTTTAGGGCATTTTCCCTCTATTTATAGAGGGAAATTTGCTCACATTTTGCACTCTAATCCTTGATTCTGAATATTTGCAATTTAAACCCTAATTTAGTGCAATTGGATTGGAAAAATGTAATTTTGTCCTCTAAAACTCCAAATTTCTCCATTGAACCCAAATTAAACTCAAGCATTTTATTCTTTATCAATTAAGCCCTTAATTAATTTGACAAGACCAATTTAAAGTATAATTAAGTCCTTGCACATAATTAAATCCTTCAATTGGACCCTGAATTAATTCTCAAATATAATTACATTTTTAAATTGGTTGACGATAAAATCAAATCAACCCGTAAAAAATATAATTATATTGCTTGACTTAATTTTTACATAGATTTATCAAATGATATATTGTTTTTCCTTAAATCTGTATTTTCTCTATTTTTGGGGCAAAAGAGATACAATTAGACTCTCAAAAACAACCAAAATTTACACATTGATTTTTCTAACAACCCCGACCTCTTTTATTTTATTTTTGTTATTTTTGGTATATTTTGGGGAGTCACCCAAAAATTGGGTGATGACAATGATAACAATGGATTTTGTGTCGGGATTTCCTAAGGGAAGAAAAGGTAATGACGCAATATGGGTTGTGGTAGATCGGTTGACAAAGTCCGCACTATTCCCGCCCATAAAGATGACTCGACTCGGTGGACAAGCTTGCCAGGATTTATATAAATGAGGTAGTACGACTACACGGGATTCCGGTGTCCATAGTATATGATCGAGATCCTAGATTCACTTCTCGTCTTTGGCCCAACATACAACGTGCTTTGGGGACTAGATTGGATATGTGCACCGCGTTTCACCCCCAAACGAATGGACAATCGGAAAGGGTCATCCAAGTCTTGGAGGAAACCGGGAAGACTTACTACGAGCCTGTGTACTAGAATTTGGAGGAAACCGGGAGGAACACCTGGCATTGATAGAGTTCACCTATAACAATAGTTACCAAGCCACAATAGGGATGACCCCTTATGAAGCCTTGTATGGTAGGAGGTGCAGAACACCCTTGTGTTGGGAAGAAATGGGAGATCGGAGATTGTATGGTGCAGAGCTGATTCAAGTAACCACGGACAAAGGGAGAATTATCCAGGATCGTATCAAAGTTGCACAGGATAGACAGAAGAAGTATGTCTGATGTGAGGAGGAGACCCTCAAGTTTTGTACAGGGGATCAAGTGTACTTAAAAGTAGCCCCATGGAAAAACATATTACGGTTTGGTTTGAGAGGAAAATTAACTCCTCGGTTCATTGGACCCTTCAAAATTCTACAGATGAATGGGACCGAGTAGCCTCACTGGGTGGACTTACCTCCACAGCTAGCTAAGGTCCATGATGTGTTTCATGTTTCTTTATTGAGAAAGGTCGATGTAGATCCCGCTGAATACTACCCTAGATCCTAGTTGAAGTCAATGAGAACTTAACGCTAGAAATGAAGCCCGCAAGGATTCTAGATAAGGGTGAAAAGGAGTTACGAAACAAAAGATCCCTATCATCGGAATCTTATGGCGAAATGCTCAAATAGAAGAGGAAACTTGGGAGAGGGAGGATGAGATGAGGAAAAATACCTGAATTATTCAAAATATCACATATGGAATGATGAACTACTAAAATTTCGAGGACGAAATTCATAATAAGAGGGAAGAATGTAAACATCCGAGAAAAAATAGATATATATATAAAAAGAAATGAGGACAAATTGTTTTATAAAAAAAGAGGGGGAAAGAAGAAGAGCAAAAACGGGTTTAAGATAGAACGAAACAAGGATTAGAACATGTTTAACCTAAACCCCAAACAAACCCCCTCATTTCATGGATATACATACAAGGTGGAGAGAGAGAGAAGGATTTTTTCCCCACCCAATTTTCTCCTCCCAGTCGAACAAATCCTCTCCCCTTTTCACTTCATCTTTCTCCTCCAGTCAGACCAATCTTCTCCTTTTCACTTCATTTTTATCCTCCCAGCCGAGACACCCTTTTCTCCTCACGTTATTTTCCTTCTTCCAACTGAGACATTTTCTTTCCTTTTCACTTTAATTCCTTCTTTCCCAGCCGAACCCACCTCTCTTCATTGCAGCCCACTTCTTTTCTCCTCCCGACCAACCGAATCCCTCCACTTTCCACCCATTTCTTTCCCTTCCAAATCGAAGCATAAGCAAATATTAAAGGAGTGGACCTTGTGAATGTGTGTGGGAAGTTGACTCCTACAGAAAATGTAGGTTTGTGATGAAAAATTTATGGGTATGTTGTCTGTAATTTTTATGTATAATATGTGCTTGGAAAATGTGGGTTTGTGATGAAAAATTTATGGGTGTGTTGCTGTAATTTTTATGTATAATATGTGCTTGGAAAATGTGGGTTTGTGATGAAAAATTTATGGGTGTGTTGTCTGTAATTTTTATGTATAATGTGCTTGGAAAATGTGGGTTTGTGATGAAAAATTTATGGGTGTGTTGTTGTAATTTTTATGTATAATGTGCTGGAAAATGTGGGTTAGTGATGAAAAATTTATGGGTATGTTGCTTGTAATTTTGATGTATAATATATGTCTGGAAAATGTGGGTTGTGATGAAAAATTTATGGGTATGTTGCTTGTAATTTTTATGTATAATATGTGCTGGAAAATGTGGGTTGTGATGAAAAATTTATGGGTATGTTGTCTGTAATTTTTATGTATAATATGTGCTGGAAAATGTGGGCTGTGATGAAAAATTTACGAGTAGGTTGCGGAAATTCTTATGTATAAATTGTGCTTGAAAATGTGGGTTTATGATAAAAATTTGAGTATGTTGCTTGAATGTATAAATTGAGCTGAAAATGTGGACTTAGGATGAGAGTACATGGGTAATGTTGAAGTTTGTTGAAATAAATTTATTGACAAATGTGACATTGAAAATAGGAGTATACTAATTGTTAGACATTAATGTCGCAGGCGGAGCAGTCGGGATTGAACCATCGACACTAGACAGGAACAACCCTGAAGTAAAACAAGTAAGTGATTTATATCTCTCCATTCTTACGTCATGTAAGAAGTATTGTAAAGTGAATAATATCCAAACACGATGAGGTTTATATTAGAATAATGAATGGCATCCGTGAGGATGGCCGGGATAAATGATTGATTAGCTACGGCTAATGGCGTCCGAAAAGGATGGCCAGGATAAATGATTGATTAGCTACGGCTAATGGCGTCCACAAGGATGGCCGGGATAAACGATTGATTAGCTGCGGCTAATGGCGTCCGAAAAGGATGGCCGGGATAAACGATTGATTAGCTGAGGCTAATGGCGTCCGAAAAGGATGGCCAGGATAAACGATTGATTAGCTATGACTAATGGCGTCCGTAAGGATGGCCGGGATAAACGATTGATTAGTCGCGGCTAATGGCGTCCATAAGGGATGGCCGGAATAAAATGTTTGATTAACCACGGCTAATGGCGTCCGTAAGGATAGCCGGATAAATGATTGATTACCTACAACTAACGGCGTCGAAAGGATGGCCGAGATAAAAGAAAGGTTAGTTTAGCTGAACGGTGCAATAAAGAAGAATCGAGGGAAGGAATGTTTGACCTCGGATATAAGCGCCTTAAAATAATACGCGGAGGAATGCTACTGTTGCTCGAAAGAAGAAATGGCGTCCCTATAAATTTTACTTTTGAATTGCACTATGTCTATGCAACAATTTCAACCTAATAGTGTTCTTTTAACAGATTGGCCATTTGGTTAGAATTGTTTTTAGCACTACTATTATTTAATTGCATTTCATTTAATGTTTACGCTCACTGCAGGGCGTCCCAACCACGTGAGGTCTAGGATACCTCATACCAAAAGGGTCTTACTTTTGACAAAGAACCACGTAGGTTGCAAATGAAACTAAGTTGTTTTAGAATGAAGTAATGTATGGAAGGCGTGACTTTTTTTTAAAAAGTTTTGTGTAAACCGGAAGGTTCCACCAGTAGATTAAGAACGTAAACCATATCTATGCATGTATAGTTGTAATTCAAAGCTGCAGTTATGACAACTGTAATCTTGTATGATTATGCGAACCTTATTTTCTTAAATAGAATGTTTATCGTTTGGATAATGATTATCGATGAGGATGATTATGAATGCTTGATGTCAGAGTATTATACATATTTATATATATATATATATATATATATATATATATATATAAAATTCGGTCTTTACACAACCAGTGTTTTTGTTGAATATGAGCAGAGAAAATATAACCCCACTGCAGCTATATTGGTCGATACTTTTCTATCTTTGAACCACTGCAGGTTGCATGGGAAAGGAGCAATGCGGTGTTGTATTCTTCTATTATTCATGTGGATTGTTAGTCATCTGGAAAACCCAAGAGAAGTTTTGAATAATTTTTGGTAGTTTAACATGAGGCCTTTTGGTTTAGTTCTGAATGAAGAATGGAAGGAGTTGGATGAAAAAGCTTGGGTGGAGAAGTATCGAGCGCTTCCCGAAAGTAAATTCAGATGGAAAGCCCCTTGGATGTACAATTCAGTTTATCTAATGAGTTGCGGTAGTAAGGCATGGGTCCCGTTAATTGGCCCAACGGGTTACATCAGCTATTGTCCCTCTTTAGTAACCCGGCAATTCAGGGAAATCCAGTATGTACCAAGAACTAAAGGGCTGAGCGGATGCACAGGTTCATTCAGAGAAGTCAATTCATTGGCTGAACTCGAGGTTATCAAAAGTGATTGGGGGCAACCTGTTTTAGTGGGCAGAGAGCCTCACCCAAAAGAGTCTTCTGTTAGTCCTAATTACTTAGCTTGGAGAAGTTATGAGATACCCTAGAATGCAGTAATACAAAACCCGACACGAGATGAGATACTTGAGGTTGCGAGAGTTAAAAGAAAGAAAATTGACAAGGAGTATGTGCAGGAAGACTTGGAGAAGTCGAAGGTTGAGCTCAACAATAGCAAAAGTTGTCAAAATTCCTCGAGAAGCAACTCATTGGAAGAAAGGCGGTTGAGGTTCTCTCTTGATCAACAATTTCAAGGAAAAGAAGAGCAGATTAATAAGTTGACAAAAGAAATACTCAAGAAATGGATTCCGATATAATATCCTAGCAAGTAAGTATGAGGCAGTAGAGAAAGAATTGGTGGTTTTAAAACTACCTCTAACAAGACTGAGCGTGAATGCCAAGAAGTGGTAGCATCGTTAAAAAAGGAAAGCGGTCACTACAAGATGAAATGGGAAATTGAGAAGGAGAAAGGAAGGGTGGCTAGTCTTGTCCTCGATGAAGAAAAAGAGATGAAAGGCTAGTATAAAATTCAGGCAGAAAATGAGTTTGAGGCAAGAAGGGCAACAGAGTCTGATGTGAAAAGACCTAGCTAATGGCCTAAGAGATCATGTCTCCACCCTACAAGCTCAACTAGAAGCCCGGGAGGAAAAATTAAAGTCAGCGCAAAAACAATGCAGTGAATGGCGGGAATGTATCACGTAAATTGAGGTCCAGTGAATTCGAGACAGCAAGGTTTGACGCGGGGTTACAAAAGGCTAAGGTTCAGACCCAACAACTTGAGAAAATGGTTCTGATGTTAGAGAAAAATAATGATTCATTGACTGCAAACAATGAATCATTGCGTCATGATAATGTTGTACTCCATCATAAAATAGAGCAAACAGATAAGCTAATTGACATAGTAGCTAGAAAGCAGATGAGATACGTGTAAAGGCTACAAGAATTGGTGGGAGTGCTCGTAGATATGAAGCATATTTGGGTGAACTTTCATGTTTTGTTAGGTTGGTAGCCAACAGGGGGGTAGCATTTGAGTAAATGCTCTATTTTTATGAATGAAATGGATAAGGTCCACCTTTTGTTTCTTTGTCAAGTGTGTACAATTCAATTGATCTGAATATTCGAACAAGATTCTCCTCAGGCATCAAACTACGAATCTTACCCAACAAGGAAATCATGGATTGTTTTTTCAAAATAAAATAAAAATCATGCACACATTCATCCTTCATAAATAACATGCATATACCCTCAGGTCAAAATATAGGTCCCCGAAGAACTTCACCTCCCAGAACCCACAATACTCGGCTCCGACAAAGAAGCATGGAGAATGAAGAGCGCACACGCCAAGACGCCCATTTCCAAGGAGAGCTGAATGCCTTGAAAGAAAGTGTGGTCTACTCGAGCAATCATTGAGAAACGCTCAGGAGAAGGTCCTTCGAATAGGCTGCACAAGCGACAAACAACCCCGACTAGGTGACGGGGAAAGAATTCAGGATCCCCTACAACATCCTACGGTTGTGCAATCGGCGACCCTAACCCTGATTCCGGTACCATTGGTTGAAACATTTGCAAACGAATACCATAAGACGCAATTATCGGATAATACAGATCATGACAAAATGGCAGTGTTAAAAGCCAGGATAAGAGCCATCGAAGGAGTAGATTTGTATGATCCGGTGAAAGGAGTGGAAATGTGCTTAGTTCCAAATGTGGTGGTCCCCAAGAAATTCCGCGTTCCGAATTTCATCAAATATGCAGGGACACAGTGCCCTATCACCCATTTGAAATCATATTGTAATAAAATGGCTGAAGTGGTGCATGATGAAAAGCTGCTAATGCATTTCTTCCAAGATAGCTTGAATGGGCCGGCGTTAAGTTGGTATATGAGACTTGACAACACAAGAATTCGCAGTTGGAAAGACCTAGTGGATGCCTTTATTAAACAATACAAGTATAATATGGATATCGCCCCTGACAGAACCAGCCTATCAAGCTTGGAGAAAGCAGAAAAGGAAAGTATAAGAGAATATGCCCAAAGGTGGAGAGACTTAGTTGCCCAAGTGCACCCTCCCCTCTTGGATAGGGAGATGGTCACTCTATTTGCCAACACACTAAAAACACCCTTTTATGAGCATGTGATGGGCAGTTCAGCTCAACAGTTCAATGACGCTGTAGTTGTGGCAGAACGGATAGAGCAAGGGATTAAGAGTGGAAGGATCTCGTCACCAATGGAAAAAAAAAGGTTTCGTTGGAAAGAAGAGAGAGATAGATCATATTGAGACCGGTTATAGAGGAAAGAGCACCCAATTTCAAAAATATAGCAATTTGTCATCCCAAATCGCCAACGTCAACTTCAAAACCCCATACCCTACCAAAAGGCCTGGAGATCAAGTCGAACACGCATCAAAAAACCAAATGGAGGGTTTTCCAAAAGCAAACCACCCAAGAATTCAAGAACAATTGCCTCTACTACCTTTACCTTTAGATAAAATGTACCAAAAATTGTTAAGCATTGGGTTAGTGGTCCCTGTACCTCGATACCCATGCAACCACACTACCCTAGTTGGTATAGACCGGATCTCACATGTGAATACCACGCAGAATCTCAGGACATGGCATGCATATTGTTGCTACCCAATTTTGACTCATTATTTTTTTATGTTTTGAGAAAAGTATTTCAAAAATAGGTTTTGGGTTCAAGAGCGAAATCGAGCAATTTGAGAGTTTAATGGCCGATTGAGGGTTAAATCGCGAAAATCGAGAGCCAAGGACCGGTTCGAGAAAGTCGTGCAAAGCCAAGGTTGAGATTGAATTTTTGTTAGGATTTAATTGCATAAAAAGTTTAAATCCAATTGGGTGTATTTAGAAATTTTTAAAAGACAAAATCATATTTTTTACCTTCTTTTGATTTTTTGAAATCTGAATTAAAATTTAGCATCACCGTTCTGAATATTGCATTTAATTTAAAATCAATTCATGGTGATTTTCAGCAGATCAACCCAAATTTTCTTTCTATATCAATGCTGATTTTCTTCCTAATTCACGGTGGTCACAACGAAGGCAAATCAAGTCAACCGTGATTTCTTTCCCAAATTGTTTCCAGCGTGATCTCCTCCCTTTTCTTTTCGATTTGCTTGTTTTGTTTTGACACTCGCATTTAAAACGTGATCACTGCAACATTGGGGTCTTCTGGCTATAAATAGAGGCTTGCACGGAAGAGAAGGAGAGAAAGAGGAGAGAAGGAGCAGAGCACTGAGATTTACGTGAGAAGTTTGTATTGTGGACGCAGAAAAATAGAGAGATTATGGGCATTTTCTTCATTTTGCTTTGTTTGTCTCTCTCTAAAACAAAGGACCTCTGTCATTTCTTCCCTCCAGTCACAAGCAACATCCAAATTCCAGCCGAGCATCACCATCTTCAACCACCCAAGTTACTCCCCAGCATCACCATCATCCTTGCTATATAATTTTGAGCTTTCTTTTTCTGTATTGGATGGTGATAGATTGCCTAGGTCTAATGCTTTATATTCAACATCTTATGGAGATGGAATTGGTGCATCCAATATTCCTTATGACCCAGATGTCCCTAGGCCTGGCAATAGGTGAAGAAAAATGAAGCCGCAGATGAAAAGGCGAGATAAGGTTACAAATTTCAAGGATAAGAAACAGAACAAGAACTCCCACTTATTAATGGGTCAATTGCCGAAGGTCTAAAAGGGGATTATCATTAATGATATTTCAGCTGGCAAGGGGGATGATCTCCAAATACCAGAAGTGATACCATTTTATAGATTTCAAGCGTCGTAGAAAAGCACAGAAATTGTGAGTGCTGCCAATACAAGGAGTACAGAAAGCATTGGTTTATCAGGTCAGCAGCATAAAAGAAGAAAGTTGATCAAGCCAAAATTCAGTGGTAATGGATCGTCTGGCAATGTTAATATCGGAAGTCAGGATAATGCAAGTAGAATGACTCAGAATGTTGAGTTACCAGATATGACACTTCATATTGACCTTGAAGAAAATAATACTGGTTTTCAAGGCTGTTCAGATTGTGAAGGAAACGAGAAGGTAGCAAACTGTGTGGTGACCCCCAGCAATGCTAATGGAGACAACAAAGAAGCATTACAGGATGTTGGTCCAGTTTCTAGTGAATACAGAAAGTAGTTCGCCCTCGGTGAATTTTGAGGCTGAGGGGATTATCAGGTGTGTACTTGATCATGATGGAGGTAATGGAAATATATCTGATAATGTTAAAGCTGAGAATAGATCTTTTCACCATGGAGGAAATGAAAAGATACCTGACAAGGCTGAAGCCGCGAATAGATCTTGCCCAACAATCGGAAAAGGCATTCAAAGAAGTTGGAAATGTTGAAGAAAGTAAGCAGCAGCTATTTCTGCAATCTATGGGGGAACAGTGCAAAGCATTTATTGAAACCGTCAGTTACTCCAATACAAAAGAGTCTGCAGAATTATGTGAACAAGATGACAAACGTGTAGAGGTGATAGCAGCAGCTGCATGCAAAGACTGTAAAGTGGTTGCTGAGCGAGAAGATAGTGGAAATGGAAATCTTGAAAGTCCCAGCCATTGACCATGGCGCAATCACAGATCTCAAGCGAGAAGATTGTGCATTTTGTTTTTGGTTCATAAGGAGAAGTTAACAACGAGAACATCCAATGCAGCGAACAAATTGAACCATCATAAATTGAAGAAAAGATGGTCTCCATTACGTGCTTATAGGATGCACCCAGAAATTTGCCAGTTTCCCTCCTTGATAACAAGTTGATGAACGGAGAGCAAATGTCAAACAAATCAGCATCATTTCATGAGATTGGGGTTCTTGGCCTTTATTTATTCCATGATTTTACGGACGGCCAGGAGCTTCGCGGTAAAAAAAAATAAAAAAATTATGGTGCATCGGCTCTTATAATGAATGTGAGGCTGAAGCTGCAGTTGAGTTGCTACGATTTTTCAAAAGGAGGTACTCATCCGAGTTTGTTGGTGGTAGAATTCGCATCATAACTCCATATAAGTGCCAGCTCTCGTTTCTCTAGTGCATTTGGATCATCTGTTGTTGCTGATATGGAGTTCAATACTGTTGATGGCTTTCAGGGCTGAGAGGTTGATATACTGATACTTTCCATTGTTAGAGCAGCTGATTTAAGTTCATCTATGAATGGATTGAGTTCCAGCAGTATTGGGTTTGTCGCTGATATAAGACGGATGAATGTTGCCCTGACAAGAGCCAAGCTCTCGCTTTGGATCTTGGGTAATGCGAGGACCTTGCAGACGAACTGGAATTGAGCAGCTCTAGTAAAGGATGCTAAAGAGAGGAATTTGGTCATCTCAGCGAAACAACCATATGAATCCTTGCTTGAAACAACTCCTAGGGATGCTTGCAAGAGAGAAAGTATTAATAATCATTCAAGACTGTCTAGGCATACTTCAAATTCTAGAAGCAGTGGTAAACTAGGCAAACAAAATGAGCAGAAAATGCACAGGAAAAAAACTCTATTTCGTTCTCTGACTCGATGCCATAGTACTGTTGCTGGAGACGGTAAGGAGTTTTATATCCAAAGTAGCAAAAGAAAAGCCCGAGAGGAACATGATCTTCCAGGGAAAATGGATGTCAAGTCTGTAATTCCAGGGGAATCTGTTACTGTTAATGAAAGCAAGGGAAGAGAAAGAAGCGAGAAGAAACTTGACTCTGGTAAGAAGAAAGATAGATGTGCAAATTCAAAGAGTTCTAGAAAGCGTTCTGAACATGAACTGGGTGATGGCCGCAAAAATCTGAATTTAAGCAGGGGAACAAAGGAATCTATTAAAGGTGAGAGAAGCCAGAAGAATTTGGAGAGTTCTACATCCTCAGATGAAGGCAGCCTCAAAAGCAAGGAGGTCAATGATGGTAAAAATCCTAATCCTGTAGGTGCTTGTTCAGATACGATTACAAAGAGGAAACAACAATGTGAAGCTGTTGAGGCCATTCCAAAAGGCTTCCTCCAACCTCTGTTATAAGTGGTGGAATCAGACCTCCCAAGACAAGAAAAGGTCTGCGGTAGCCTCAAAAAGGTTTATTGCAAAATTAGATCCATCAGCACCACAGTAAAAGTGGAAATTTATGTGATCCCAGTATGTATGAAGTCGGATTCTGTTTTGAGATTTTAGCGGAACCTATTTTATCATCCCTGAAAGTTTATGGAAAGAAGGTCGGCTTGATCTTGAATATCAAGGTAAACCATGGATTGGATAAGTTTGGTTTACGTGTGGTGATTCATTGTTATAGACCCCCAAGGCAATACAACATTGGTCTTGAAAATACAGAAATGCTATTAGTATGACTGATCATTGTGGATGCTGCTCAGTTGAAGGAGAAATAGATGAAAACCCTTGGTACTACGATATCAATAATTTCATACAAAACCCTGGGGGCATCCAAAAAGAGAATAAAACCTTGAGGAGGTTAACGATGGATTTTTACCTTGATGGGGAGGTTTTTGTATAAGAGGTCATCTGATGGTACTTTGCTGAGATGCTTAGATGGAGTTGAAGCCAAGAAACGCGTTACGAGAAATCCATGAAAGGATTCGCTCAACCCATACTAATAGGCATGATGGTTAGAAAAATGCAAAGAAATGGTTATTTCTGGAAGACATTAGAGAAGGATTGCATCGACTATGTCCGCAAATGTCATAAGTGTCAAGTCCGTGGTGACAAAAATCAATGCCCCTGTGGCTCTTACGTTTAACTTGATATCTCCGTGGTCTTTTGCAATGTGGGGAATTGATGTGATTGGGTATTTCAACCAAAAACCAACAATGATCATAGGTTTATTCTCATGGCTATTGACTATTTCATAAGATGAATAAAAGATGGGTCATTTGCTCGTATAACGTAAAAGGTGTTGAAGAAATTTGCTTGATATGTCGATGCGGACCACCAGAAAAGATCATAACTGATAATGCTCAGAACTTCAAAAGAAGAATAGTAATAGAACTTTGCGCTAAATGGAAAATCAAGCAACCTCACACTTGGGGGCATGGTCAGATTTGGATAAAAGCAAAGTTCATTGCAGATAGATCATAAGCAAGGTGCTTGCGTTTGAGTGGTTGAATGAGCCATCCAATCAGAGAAGCCTGCAAAGCTTTGGGGATTAGGCAAAGGCATCCTGTTGATAATGGAGCATCAGAGAAAAGGGCCTATGTTTCTAAAGAGAATCTCAGGTCAATAAATCGCGGAAGGTGAATTGAAGATCAATAAGGATCAATGTTGTTTCGAGACGGGTCGGTCACCCATCAAATGAGGCCATGCTAGCCGGGTCGGTCACCCAGAAAAATGAGACCACGGGTCGGTCACCCATCAAATGAGGCCATGCTAGCCGGGTCGGTCACCCAGAAAAATGAGACCACGGGTCGGTCACCCATCAAATGAGGCCATGCTAGCCGGGTTGGTCACCCATATAATGAGACCACCGGCCTGGTCACCCATCAAATGAGGCCATGCTAGCCGGGTCTGGTCACCCGTAAAAATGAGACCACGGGTCGGTCACCCATCGAATGAGGCCATGCTAGCCGGGTCGGTCACCCAGAAAAATGAGACCAAGGGTCGGTCACCCATCGAATGAGGCCATGCTAGCCGGGTCGGTCACCCAGAAAAATGAGACCAAGGGTCGGTCACCCATCGAATGAGGCCATGCTAACCGGGTAGGTCACCCATAAAAATGAGACCACGGGTCGGTCACCCATCGAATGAGGCCATGCTAACCGGGTCGGTCACCCATCGAATGAGGCCATGCTAACCGGGTCGGTCACCCATCGAATGAGGCCATGCTAACCGGGTCGGTCGCCCATCGAATGAGGCCATGCTAACCGGGTCGGTCGCCCATCGAATGAGGCCATGCTAACCGGGTCGGTCACCCATCGAATGAGGCCATGCTAACCGGGTCGGTCACCCATCGAATGAGGCCATCCTAACAGGGTCGGTCACCCAGAAAAATGAGACCCATATCCTTCATCCTGTTTTTCTTTACCACGCGTACTATTTAAAGTCTTTTACAAAGATTTTAGTCGTAAGCATTGTAAAGAGGGGGCATCTGTTGCTACCCAATTTTTGACTCATTATTTTTTATGTTTCGAGAAAAAGTATTTCAAAAATAGATTTTGGGTTCAAGGGCGAAATCGAGCAATTTGGAGTTTAATGGCCGATTGAGGGTTAAATCGCGAAAATCAGGAGCCAAGGACCAGTTTCAGAAAGTCGTGCAAAGCCAAGGTTGAGATTGAATTTTTGTTAGGATTTAATTGCATAAAAAGTTTAAATCCAATTGGGTGTATTTAGAAATTTTTAAAAGACAAAATCATATTTTTTACCTTCTTTTGATTTTTTGAAATCTGCATTAAAAAATTAGCATCACTGTTCCGGTGCATTGGCGTTGATTTTTCCAGGCGACTTAAATTCACGGTGATTTTCAGCAGATCAACCCAAATTTTCTTTCTTTATCAATGCCGATTTTCTTCCTAATTCACGGTGGTCACAGCAAGGCAAATCAAGTCAACCGTGATTTTCTTCCCAAATTTATCTCCAGCGTGATCTCCTTCCTTTTCTTTTTCGATTTGCTTGTTTTGTTTTGACACTCGCATTTAAAACGTGATCATCTGCAACATTGGGGTCTTCTGGCTATAAATAGAGGCCTGCACGGAAGAGAAGGAGAGAAAGAGGAGAGAAGTGAGCAGAGCACTGAGATTTACGTGAGAAGTTTGTATTGTGGACGCAGAAAAATAGAAGGATTCTAGGCATTTTTTTTTTCATTTTGCTCTGCCTGTCTCTCTCTAAAAACAGAGTGACCTCTGTCATTTCTTCCCTCCGGTCACAGGCGGCAGCCAAATTCCAACCGAGCATCACCATCTTCAACCACCTAAGTTACTCCCATCATCACCATCATCCTTGCTATAAACCCTCAGCAACAACCATAGTCTCTGTTAGAAGAAAAAACAGAGTACCCGAAGAAGACGCCCAGCCCGTCAGTTTCAGAGGCATCGTCTGGCGAACTCAGACCACCATCTCCGACGAGACAACGACCAGAAGAACCACCACTACATCCTCTACACAAAGGTACTAACTGTTTCTCCTTTCGTCATATTGTGAAATTCACTGTTCAAGCATCTTCTTCAATTCGCCTACATGCAGTGGGACGCAATTCGCGTCCCACTGTTCATGAAGCCCAAGCAAAGTAGGTCGGGCTCTGTGCCCGGCCCAAAGGAAAAGATGACTGGGCTGGACTGGAAAGTCAGTCCAAACCCAAGAAGAAGGACCGAAAGGTGGCCCAATAAGCCCCAGATCATTGTCTTTGGGCCGACGGCCCGTTTCCTCCGTACGGGCTGAGAGCCCAGACCCACTTGGGCGGGCCTCGAGCCCGCTCGCCTCTTTCCACTTGAGCTGGTCGGGCACTCAACCTCAACAGTGTAGTGGCAACACATTCTCCTATATATATATATAAATATATATTTAATTTTTTAAAAAATAAATAAAAAGTATAAAAATACAATTTTTCCAAAAATATTTTTATTATAAAAAAATATGTTGTTTTTTTTTGCATACGGCCAATACACTAGCATTTTTTTAAGTTGTTCTTCTTTTTTTTAAAAAATATATATTATTATCTTGGGTTTGAAAAATGAGTTTTAGCATGGATTTTGCAAAAAAAAGAAAAATCATTTCTTGCATTTTGAGTTTACAACAAGTTTGTAAAATCAAAAGGGTATTGGCCAATATTCAAAAAAATTAAAAACCTTTTTTCGGGGTCTATTATTCACCGTCGGTATTTGGATAAATAAGTCCTAAAAGGGGTTAAAATCCAAAATATTCGGTGGGAATGATATGCTATTATTCACTGTTGGTATTTGGGTAAATAAATCCTAAGGGGTTATTACTCAAGATATTCAGTGGGAATAATATGCTATTATTCACTGTCGGTATTTGGATAAATAAGTCCTAAAGGGGTAAAAAAATCCAAAATATTCGGTGGGAATGATATGCTATTATTCACTGTTGGTATTTGGGTAAATAAATCCTAAGGGGTTATTACTCAAAATATTCGGCGGGAATAATATGCTATTATTCACTGTCGGTATTTGGATAAATAAGTCCTAAAGGGGTAAAAAAAAAATCCAAAATATTCGGTGGGAATAATATACTATTATTCAATGTTGATATTTGGGATAGTTAAATCCTAAGGGGTTAATATCAAAATATTCGACGGAGTAATATCCCATTTATTTAATATATGTTTTAAGAGAGCTAGTCATAAACAAATAAAACATCAAGCAGCTTACCTTAGGTAGGGCGTACTAGGGGTGCTAAAACCTTCCCTTTACGCAATCAGCCCCTTACCCTAGAATCTTTGAGACCAGTCTTAGGTTTCCTAGTGACCATAATACTAGGTGGCGACTCCCCGTTTTACAAAATAGATCATCCCCCGACATTTAATATCCCCGCTCATGGGGAAGAGTCGTCACGACGCCGCATTAAACCAAAAACCATTTTTGGGGTGCGACACATATGTGCACTTGCATTCAAAAGAAAGCTCTTGCAATTGCTAAAAGCTGGATGGGTAACGTTTGACGAGTCCCCAAATGTAAGCACCAATCCATTACCTGATCATGCTTCAGGCAGCGAATCAGTGAATATGTTGGAAGTTGAGCATCCAAAGAGTTTAAAAGTGCCAATGGAAGGAGTCTATCAGATGTTGACAAAGGCAAAGTATGATGGCATAATATGTTGTCAACATCGTAACCAGGAGGGTCACCTTGTTAGTAAATGTCTAGGCTTCTATAAAAAGGTGATGCAAATGATAAACCAGGGCTTGCTTCGTTTAGAGGCAATGACAGAGGATAAAGTGGTTGTAACAGAGATGTTAGACAAGGGTTTATGTAGGGTTCAGTTCACTCCAGAAGGGATACCTAGGCTAGTTTTGTCCAAACCCTCCATCCCCCCTTAAAGAGACTATAATGCCATGCCTTACAACTATGGGCATTCATCTCAAACTGTGAGACAACCATTTGTCCTTCTACCAGAAGTTGGGGATTGACTCAAAGTGGCAGATGCTTCACCCTAGAAGAGTTAAAGAGGACTAAAGGAGTGGTCGATGTGTCCGAAGAAACAAATAAACCTGTGACGGAAGAGGAAACCACTGAATTTTTGAAGTTGATGAAACATAACGAGTATAGCATTGTGGAGCAACTCAAGAAAGCCCTTGCTAAAAATCATTGCTTTCCTTGATTTTGAGTTCTGAATCTCATCGCAAGGCGCTGCAAAAAGTGCTAAATGAGGCCTATGTACCCAGGACATCAACCCAAATGCCATGGAGAATTTAGTAGGGAGAATACAGGCCTCAAACTATGTGTACTTTTCTGATGACGAAATAGGTCCTGACGGCACAAGACATAATAACCCATTATACATCACAATACAATGCAAGGATGTTTTGATTGGGAAAGTATTAATTGATAATGGCTCTGCTCTTAATGTTTTGTCGAGGCATATGCTGAGAGAAATGCCCATTGATGAGTCACATATGAAGCCTAGCACCATGATGGCAAGAGCGTATGATGGGTCGCCAAGGTAAATAGTGGGAACTATTGAGGTGGAGTTGTGTATAGGACCATAAATGTTTTTGGTAATGCTGCAAGTGATGGACATTCATCCATCTTATAGTATATTGCTAGGTAGGCCATGGATTCATACGGCTGGAGCAGTACCTTCTTTATTGCACCAATGTTTAAAGTATATCGCAAACAGGATGTTGGTCACGGTGAAAGCTGAAGAAACTATATTAATGGTTAAAAATGTGGCCGTACCGTTTGTTGAAACCATTGCTTGTGAAGACAGGAACATCCATGCTTTTGAAGTGGTGAATACAGAATGGATCCTTGAAGGTGCCACCTTGAAAGAGTCGAGAATTCCAGAAGCTGCAAAGATGGCTGCCAAATGCTTCTTACAGGGCAAAGTCCCTTTTCAGTTTGATCTTGTCAATGGGATGCCGAAGCGAGTAGACATAATGAAATTGAAATGTAATGATCAGAGATTCGGGCTTGGATATAAGCCAAAGAAAGAAGATTTCAAGCGGGTTGCACAAATTAGGAGGGAGGCCAGGTTGGCAAAAATAGAAGGAAGAGAATCAAGAGAGGAAGAACTTGCCATTCCGCCACTTCAAGAATCCTTCCACAGCTCGACAGAAATAATCAAAGCAAGGATGAAAGATCTTTGGGTCGACACTCTTGAATTTCAAGAGGAAGAAACAGATTTCCTGCAGCTCTCCGTCCACAACATTGATGCCTCCTCTGCAAAGACCTTCATGTGGAAATTAGCTGAAGGAGAAGTGTTCCAGAACTGGAAGATGGAGCCCGTTCATGTTGTGTTCAAAAAGTAATTGTTTTTGTTTGGTCATGAATATGTGTTTTTATTTTGATCTAGCTCACGATGCTGTGATATTTGGCCTTGTTAAATGAGCACTTTTTTAATAAGATCATGGATTTTAATCTATGGCATATTGTTTGCAAATAATTACTCTTACACAATTGCACATTACACTTTCAAGAGTTTTGAAAACCCAAACCATTCACAAAACTATTACACTAAGAATAATTGGCCAAATTTCAATAATATCACCACACTTGATGATGAGGAGTGGGCAGAAGAAGACATAGAGGAATTTACTAGGTTGATGGAAAATTCTAAAAAGGCTTGGAAGCCTTTTAGTGAGGAGCTTGAGACCGTTGACCTAGGAACTCAGCAAGAGAAAAAGGAGCTAAAAATCGGCACCCTCATAACAATTGAGGAAAGAGAAGAATTGATTTCTCTTTTGCATGAGTATACAGATGTTTTCGCTTGGACTTATGCAGAAATGCCTGGTTTGGATATTGATATTGTGGTACACAAAATCCCTTTAAAAGAAGGAAGTATACCGGTCAAGCAAAAAACAAGGAGAATGCGGCCAGATATGCTCTTGAAGGTGAAGGCAGAGATACAAAAACAATGGGATGCAGGGTTTCTAGATGTCGTTCACTATCCTCAGTGGGTAGCCAATACTGTTGTAGTCCCAAAAAAGGATGGGAAGATCCGAGTATGCGTGGACTATAGAGATTTGAACAAAGCAAGCCCAAAAGATGATTTTCCATTGCCTCACATAGATGTTTTGGTGGATAACGCTGCCAAGAATGCTACCTATTCATTTATGGATGATTTTTCTGGTTACAACCAAATTAGGATGGCAGAAGAGGACAAAGAAAAAACCACATTTGTCACACCTTGGGGTGCTTTCGCTATAAGGTGATGCCATTCGGTTTAAAGAATGTCTGAGGCAACGTATCAACGAGCGATGGTCGCTTTATTCCATGACATGATGCATCGTGAAGTTGAGGTCTATGTAGATGATACTAAAATCGAAGAAGACCATGTGCGGATATTGAGGAAGCTATTTGAGAGATTGCGGAAATGCTCAAATGCTCATTTGGAGTAAAAACAGAAAACTACTCGGGCTTTATTGTAAGCAACCGAGGAATAGAAATTGATCCGGATAAAGCCAAAGCCATCCAAGAAATGCCAAGCACCTAAGACGGAAAAGGAAGTGAGGAGTTTTCTGGATGCTTGAATTACATAGCGGCGTTTCATATCCCAGTTAACCGTAACATGCGAACCAATTTTTCGTTTACTTAGGAAGAAAAATCCTGGAGTATGGGATGATGACTGTCAAGTAGCTTTCAATTAGATAAAGGTGTATTTACAAAATCCTCCGTTGTTAGTACCCCCAATGCCAGTGAAACCATTAATATTATACTTAATCATCACGAAACAGACCATGGGCTGTGTGTTGGGACAACATGATGAATCTGGAAGAAAGGAGAAAGCTATATATTACTTGAGTAAAAAGTTTAACGAGTGCGAGTCCAGATACACCGTGATTGAGCAGTTATGTTGTGCTTTGGTATGGAGCACGAAAAGGCTCAGGCAATATATGTTGTATTACACAACGTGGCTAATTTCCAAGCTAGATCCGCTTAAGTATATCTGTGAGAAGCCATATCTATCAAGTAGGATAGCGAGGTGGCAAGTGTCTGTTGGCGAGTACGACATCGCTTTTATGACAAGGAAAGTCGTAAAGGGAGTGTAATCGCCGACCATCTCGCAGATCACGCCGTGGAAGATTATAAGCCTCTAGATTTTGACCTTCCCGATGACAATGAGGCACGTGAATGGTGGACACTTTATTTCGATGGGGCAGTAAACGTATCAGGAAGTGGGGTTGGAGTAGTCATAATTTCCCCAGATGGGAAACAATATCTTTTTTCAACAAGGTTACAATTCGAATGCACCGATAACATGGCTGAATATGAAGCTTACATCATTGGTCTAGAGGCTGCTTTAGAACTTAGAATTAAGAAACTTGAGGTTTTTGGGGATTCCATGTTGATCATTTTCCAAGTAAGAGGAGAATGGCAAACTAAGGATGAAAAGTTGAAACTTTACCAGAACTATCTTATAAAATTGGCTAGTGAATTTGAGGAGGTCAAATTCACTCCTATGAGCAGGAAAAGAATCGGTTCGCCGATGCTCGGCAACTTTGGCTTCAATGGTACAAAGAAAAGATCCACCCGATCGACATTAAGGTTCGAAATCGTCAAGCCCATTGTTGCACACTCGAAGAGTCGCTGGACGGAAAGCCATGGTATAATGATATCAAGAAATTCATCCAACAACGGGAATACCCCATTGAGGCCTCTAAAACAGATAAAGAGACTTTAAGAAGGATGGCCACAAATTTTTATTTGGATGGTGAAATCCTGTACAGAAGATCATTTGATGGCACCTTACTCAGATGTTTAGATGAGAAAGAAATCAAGCAAGATTTGGAGGAAGTTCATGAGGGAGTTTGCGCTACCCATGCCAATGGCCATACGATGGCAAAACAAATGCAAATATCTGGATATTTTTTGTTGACCATGGAAAGGGACTGCATGGCATATGTTAGGAATGTCATAAATGTCAAATTTATAGTGATAAGATAAATGCACCTCCAAAGCCTTTATTCAACATGACTTCACCATGGCCATTTAACATGTGGGGATTAGATGTCATAGGGCCAATTAACCTGAAGGCCAGTAACGGACATAGGTTCATTCCGGTGGCAATTGATTACTTTACTAAATGGGTGGAAGCCAATTCAGTATGCCAGGTGATGCAAAAGGTTGTTAAGAAGTTTATCAAAGGGACCTGATCCGTCGCTATGGTCTACCCGCAAGATTGGTAACCGATAATGCTTAGAATTTCAATGGAAAGTTGATGGTCGAACTTTGCACTAAGTGGAAGATTAAACATCACAATTCTTCTCCTTATAGACCAAAAATGAATGCCTAATGCTAGCATGGATGGGGAAGATCTGTCTAGGCTCAGTAAACTCGATATTGTGAAGAAATATTATGCCTAATGCTTTACTCACAATACAATGTAATTGAAATTTGGCTATGAATTCTTGGTGTATCCTCTCTTTCCTATCCTTGCATGAGCCCATGATTTCATAAAGATTTTTTCTAGTATAAAAATGAATGCCAATTTGGTGTTTGTTTAACAAATGTGTTCTAGGAATTCAAAGGATTTCATTGAAAGGTGATCTCGTATCGCAAAAACCCACGTAATAAAATTAGTCTCTTAGCTGAACAAATAAATAATAGAAAATAAAAATTATTTACAAAACAGTCCTCAATGACAAGTGACGCCCAAGAAAGTTGGGGGCATAAACATAAAAGGGTTTGGATACGAGTATAGCAAATCAATTCAACATTTTGGTAGTACTAAAACTCAACCTAGAAAGCCCAAACAAAATGTCTGGGGCATGTCGTGAAAAAGCCCAAACAAAATACACGGGGCATGTCAAGTCAACCTAACGTTAGTGTCAAATACCAATGAAAAAGCCCAAACAAATACCGGGGGGCACGTCAAGGTCAAAGCTAACACTGGGGGCATGCTAGGTCTTTATGCAAATCGGTCATAAGGGATAAATGAAGTTCTAAGAGTAAGCATTAAGTGATCCTTAGTAAAAGTAAATAAATAAAAAAGCCTTTTTTGACCAAGTACGAGTTATCCGGATTGATAAGCCATGCTTTTTCATTTGAGACAATCCTCACAAACGTTTTACAATACTGATTGAAGCATTCCTGACATGCGAAACTTGCAAATATCATTTCACATTCTTGTCAAAGTTAACATCATACCTGACAATGAGATCACTCGAATTCTTTCAAGAACAAGCTTGTTAAACAAACATCAAAATGGTTTTGTGCTTGGAATAACTTTGAAATTCCAAAAGTTTTGACATAAAATATTTTTTGTAAATAATCATTCCTTTTCAAAGAATCTGGATCAAACTCAGGGCATGTTGATATGAAGATCTGTCATCTCCAGTGGCCAAAATCACAAGTTGCGGCTTGAGTAAACGAAGCGGTCAAATCCGGAGATCCGAAAAAAAAGACTATGAAGAAAAAGGGGACCTATATCTCTCAGTAAGTATACATGCATCATCATGCATTGCATTCCCATTGAGAATATAGGAAATATTATGGAAAAATCGTAATTTACTGAACCCTCATTCATCATTTTGTGCATGTTTTCAAGCTCTCATCTCTTGCATTTCTTTGAGTTCACTTTTCAGCTTTATATATTTTTGATTTTGGGTGTCGTCATGCATTGCACCACCTTTGAAAATCTAAAATATTTTGGGATCATATTTTACTGAACTTTCATTTTGTGCACGCCTCGAGCTCTCACCCCTTTCATTTCCTAAAAGCATGTTTTTCGGCTTTATCTCTTTTGGAGTGTCATCATGCATGGCATCTCCCGCTAATAATCCAAGAAATGTCTTAGAGGAATTGTAATTTACAAACCTCTACTCATCATTTTGTGTGCGCCTTCGAGCCCTCACCATTTTCACTTTCCTGAGTGTGCTTACGAGCCTTTCATTTACCATAGATAGAGCGTTTTTCAACATCAATTTAAAATAGTGCGCTTTCCAGCCCTATTTTCCATCTTTGAGTGCTTTTTCCAACCCTTGACCCATCAATTAAATAATGCGCTTGCCAGCCCTATTTTCCTATCCTCCACGTTTAAGTGTGTTTTCCAACCCTTAACCTTAGGCTAAAATAGTGTGTTTTCTAACCCTATTTTTCTTCCTTCTCAGTATACGTTGTCGAAGCGTCGATTTAAATAGTGCGCTTTCCAGCTCTACTTTCTCTTCATCTTTGAGTGCGTTTCTAACCCTCAATCATGAACTAGATGGCGAGCTTTCCAGCCCTATGTTCCATCCCATAACATTTTCATCTTTCGGATCTGGGCATGTCACCCATTACAATGAGACCCTCTTCACTATTCTTTCACCTGGGTAGGTCACCCATTACTATGAGACCATCTTCCATCCTTTTTGAGTGTCCTTTTTAGGCCAAATTCTTTGGTAGTGCGGTTTTTAGCCCTATCTTACCATTCCTTTCTGAGTGCGCTTTATAGCCCTCATTCTCATTTTTGGATGGATCAACTCTCCTTGGTTTGATACATCCACCTTTCTTTTTCTTTACAACGCTTACTATCTAAAGTCTTTTTCAAAACTTTAGTCGTAAGCATTGTAAAGAGAGGGGCAACTGTCATCAACCAATTTTTGGGTGACTCCCCAAAATACACCACAAAATAACAAAAATAAAATAAGGTTTGGCGTGGGTACAAAGATCAATGCTGAATTTTTGTATGTTTCCGCAAGTACGATCGTATCTCTTTTGTCCCCAAAATAGAGAAAAATACAGATTTAAGGCAAAAAATAATTTATCATCAGATAAATCTGTATAAAAATTAAGTCAAGCGATATAATTATATTTTATGGGTCGATTTGATTTAATCGTCGGCCAATTTTTTAAAAAATAATTATGTTTGGGAATTAATTGAGGGTCCAATTAAAGGATTTAATTAAGTGCAAGGACTTAATTATTCTTTAAGTTGGTCAAATTAATCAGTGGAAAATCAAGTGCTGAAATTTAATTTGGGTTCAATCGAGAAGTTGGTAATTTTCGGGGGCCAAATTGAATTTTTTTTAGGCAATTATGCAAAATCGAGGGGCCAATTGAAAACAATTGAGAGTTTAATGGTCAACCATGGGTCAAATAGCATAAATTGGAAATCGAAGACCAAATTAAAAGGGGCGCAAAATTTAAGGGTAACTTTGAATTCTTTTTTTTTCACGGGGACATAATTGCACAAATTATAATTTAAGTTCAATTGAGGGTGTAATTAAAAGAGTTATAAGGTGAGGGACCAAATTGCATTTTTTTATATATCTCAAAAGTAACACCCATAAGCCACCCTTTGGCCGGTCACTATTTCCCCGCCACCTGCTGAAAACATGGAGCTGAAAGTGAGTTGGTTACCGTTGCATGAAACCATGAATCAGTGTCTATATAAACCAAGACCACGGACATAAATGGACACAGAGAAAAACGTGGAAGAAGGAGACGAACCGACACTGATTCAAAACTTCACTCGATTTTCTTTCATTTTTCTTGGCCTTCGCTTTTTCCCTTTCTTATTCCTCTTCTCCGCTTGATTTTCCCTCTTCTTCTCTGTTCGGGTTGCCTCTCTCTCTCTCCCTCTTCACCTTCGCTTCTCACTCCGGTCACCACCTCAGACCACCCAACGACGCCTTTGTGCTCACAGAAAGCTTCCCCTCGATACCAGGAACTCATCCCCATCCTCGGAGGAAAGGAGCAGCGGCGACACTCGACGCAGCACCAACAGGCCAGAACTTCAAGGGCTTCCTTCGGCCACCACAGACCACCGTTGACGGTGAAACAACAACCACCTCGACCTCAGCTACCTGACCATACCTTCAGGCGAGCCTCTCGTTGCAACTCATTTTTTCATTGTTCCTTCGTCTTCAACCTCGCGCCCCTGCATGCAGTGAGACATGATTGTCCCACTGTTCATGTCGGGTCGGGTTTAAGTGTCTTGGGCCGGGCTTTTGTGCCTGGCCCAAACACATGACAGGCTGTCATTTCGGCCCTTTGCACGGTTGGGCTTTTAGCCCTTTTGCCCGTTTAGGCTTTCATCCCCTTCTCCCATTTGGGCTCCCGGCCTACGTTGGCTAGGAGCCCAGACCCTTTCCATGTTGGGCCGAAGCCCAGTCCGGTCTCCCGAGCTGACGAGTCTAGCCTGAGATGGACTGCCACTTCACCCGAAAATAAATATATAAATATAAATATAAATATATATAAATATAAATATAAATATAAAAATAATAATAATAAATAATAAAATAATAAAGATTTTTTTTTACTTTTAAAAAATCTATATACATTTTTTTTTACAAAAAAGAAATTTCAAAAATATAAAAATGTATTTGTTTTTGTACATACGGCCAAATTCCATGACTTTTCCTTATACATTTTTTGTAAAAAAATTTATGTTGCATCTTTCTCATATTTTGAAATGAAAATTGGATATCGTAACCGGTTTATGATTATCGGTTGGAATTTGGCCAAAATGTCAAAAATAATTTTAAATATTTTTGTTTTATCTATTAGGGTGTAAATTTACATTGTAAAGTACAACCATAGATAAATAAAGTATATAATTTTAAATATTTTTGTTTTATCTATTAGGATGTAAATTTACATTGTAAAGTACAACCATAGATAAATAAAGTATATAATTTTAAATATTTTTGTTTTATCTATTAGGATGTAAATTTACATCGTAAAGTACACCCAAGGATAAAAAAAAATACAATTTTAAATATTTTTATCTTATCTATTAGGGTGTAAATTTACATTGTAAAGTACATTCATGGATAAGAAAAATATAATTTTAAATATTTTTATTTTATCTATTAGGGTGTAAATTTACATTGTAAAGTACATCCAAGGATAAAAAAAATGTAAATATTTTTGTTTTATCTATTAGGGTGTAAATTTACACTGTAAAGTACATCCGTAGATATAAAAAAAGAATTTTTGCCAGGGTGTAGATTTACATTGTAAAATACGCCCACAAATAAAAAGTAGTTTTCAAAATGCAATGAAAATTTTTAAAGATAAAAAAATCAAACAACAATGCAGCTTACCTTAGGTAGTGTGCACCGGGGGGACGCGTCCTCCCCTTGCACAACAAGTCCCCTTACCCCAGACTCTCGCAGACCAATAGATTCCTAGTAACCTTAACACTAGGTGGCGACTCCTGATATTTATATTCGCCGTTGTCCCCCGAACCCGGGTAATCGCGGGGCTCGAGCGCGTCCCAAAATCGCCGTTGCGACAACATGAACAAAAACCAGCCCTTGCAGAAGCAGAAGATCAACATTTCTTGCATGCCCATTATACTGTAGAGGGGATTCTTTTGCTTACATTTTTTTGTACTGTTCATGGTAATTAATTAGCATGAACAATACCAAAAAATGGCAACAAAAAGTGCCAAATTAGATTTATGCCACCTTCGTTGAAGCTTCTGAAGGGATTCTTTTTGTTAAGAAACAGCTAGAATGAATAACAAACTAGATTTTTGTTAGTAACTACTTTTGATTGTTGTTATTTCTGTTACTTTTCTGTTATTCCAATTGCAATGTAACAGTGGCTATATAAAGCGAAGTCCTGGTCAAATAAACATGATCTTTTCCTCATTCCAGTTTTTCTGGATTTCTTGAATCTTTCATTATTCTCAACCAAGTGGTATCACAACCTTCATTATCTGGAAATTCCTGCAGCAGCATAACGATAGAAGGAAGCAACTTTGTTCAGCTAGCCATTCCAAGATTCAATGGTCATTATGATCACTGGAGTATGTTAATGGAAAATTTCTTCCGATCCAAAGAAATTTGGGAACTGGTGGAGATTGGATACATTGAGCCGACAAGTGGATCAATACAAACTGATGGACAACAGAAGAAAAATGATGAGATGAAGCTGAAAGATTTGAAGGTAAAAAAGTATCTATTTCAGGCAATCGATCAAACAGTTCTCGACACCATTCTTAGAAAGACACTACCAATAATATATGGGATGCAATGAAGAAGAAGTTTGAAGGGAATGCAAGGGTTAAAATATCTTACCTTCAAACTCTCTGCAAAGAGTTTGAAACACTGAAAATGAGGATTGGTGAAGGAATTACAGAATACTTCTCTAGGGTCATGACAGATGTCATCACCCAATTTTTGGGTGACTCCCCAAAATATACAAAAAATAATAACAAAAATAAAATAAAAGGGCCAGCAAGGGTAGAAAAATCAATGAAGAATTTTTGGTCGTTTTCGAAAGCCCGGTCGTACCTCTTTTTGCCAAGAAATGAAGGAAAATGCAGATTCAAAGCTAAAATAATTCATTATTGGGAAATCTGTATAAAAGTTAAGTCGAAAGACATAATTATATTTTTATGGGCCAATTCGATTTAATCGTCGGCTAATTTAAAATGTAATTATGATTTCGGGATTAATTGAGAGCCCAATTAAAGGATTTAATTAAGCGCAAGGGCTTAATTATACTTTAAATAGGTCAAATTAATTTTATTAAGGGTTTAATTGACGAGAAATCAAGTTTGGAGGCCTAATTTGGGTTAATTGGGACGATCGGAATTTTCGGTGACGAAACTTTTCGGGTGAAATCGGAAGTCAAAATTAAAAATAAAAATATCATTCTTCCTGGTTTTTCCCATCAAAAAATTCTTTTTTGTCACAACCTATTTATTTAAAAATTTTCAAATAAAAAAGAAAAAAGAAAAGGGAGCCCATCACCGGAGCCATGCTTCACCATCCCCAACACCATCCCGTGGACACCTTCCACCATGCCTTCAACCCACTCCCTCTGCAACACCATCCCGTGTACACCACCACCATGCCATGCACCTTTTCTCCTTCGGCTATAAATAGAAGAAGAAAATACACGAAAGAGGGGGGGGGAAGACAGACGAAAACTTGGGGAGAAAAGGCTGAGGAAATAGCATCAAACCGAGGTGAAAACTGAGAACCTTTTGGGGAAATTAGGACAGTGAGGAAAGAATTTGGAAAGGGAGATAAAAATTGGGTTGAAAATACTGAAAAAAACACAAACCCCCTTTTCTCTCGTCAGCCAAAACCAACGGCAACCATTTTCTTCTCCATCTCCGGCCACCATCCCTCATCTTCTTCCCCAACTCCGGCGACAGCAGAACCTCCTCACCGAAGGCCACAACAAGCGCTAACGACCATCTCCCTCTCTCTCCCCGAGTTGCAGTGTTCAGTTCTCTCGCTCATCGACATGGTGCTCTCTCTCTAAACAAGGACGTAAACCTCTCGCTCTCCTTCAACAAGCTCGCCGTGAACACCACGCCCGAAGCTCCTTCCTCAGCTCCATCACCGGCAGCAGCTCCCAGCCTTCCTCTCCAGCTCCGGCGACGAAGAGCAGCACCCATTTCTACTGTACACGCTACATGAATTCATGCAGCGTGTAATTCATATATATATATAATAGTGTGGTGAGCTGGGCTGCTCGCGGCCCAGCCCAGCCCAAGTCTGTGATAGTGGGGCCGACCCATTTGTTTGGGCTAGGCCCGGCCCACAAAAAAATTTATTTATTTATTTTTTTAAAAAAATATATACAAAAGTATTATAAAAAAATGTATTTGTTTTCGTGCATACGGCCGGATTCCAAAACTTTTCTCATTGTATTTTTCGTAAAGAAACATGATGCATCTTTTTCCATATTTTTAAAACAAATTTGGATATCGTAACCAATTTACTATTATCCATTGATATTCGGCCAAAATATCAAAAATAATTTAACAATTATTTTGTTTTAGCTTTCGCAGTGTAAATTTACATAGTAATGTACACTCGCAGATAAAAAATATTTTTACTACGGTGTAAAATTACATTGTATACTACATCTGTAAATTAAAAAAGATTTTTAACTACGGTGTAAAATTACATTGTAAAGTACATCCGTAGATAAGAATAGAGGATTTTCAACTGCGGTGTAAAATTACATTGTAAAATATACATGAGACACAAAAAATGTTTTCTTTAAAAACTACAAGTATAAAAATTTTTACTTAGAAAAACAATCAAACAACAATGCAACTTACCTTAGTTAGGGTGCACTGGGGATGATTCGTCTTCCCCTTGCACAACAAGTCCCCTTACCCAAGACTCTCGCAGACCAATAGGTTTCCTAGTGACCTTAATACTAGGCGGCGACTCTTAATAATTATAGTCGTAAATTTTACGGCTATAAAACAAACCCCTCATTTTCACCGCGCGCCGTTGTCTCCCAACCCGGGGATGGCGGTGCGCGAAGCGCGTCAAAAATCGTCGTCGCGACAACAGATGCCAATAAGATGAGGATTTATGGAGAAGATATGCAGGATGTGAAAGTGGTAGAGAAGATTTTACGCTCCTTAACTGAGAAATACAACTATGTTGTATGTTCCACTGAAGAATCAAAGGACATTAATGCTCTTAGCATTGATGAACTACAAAGTTCATTAATTGTTCATGAACAAAAGTTTCAAAGGAGAAAGGGTGAGGAACAAGCATTGAAAGTGGCATATGAAGGAGGCAGAGGTCGTGGTCAAAACTCTTATAGAGGAAGAGGAATGGGACCAACATATTTTAATAAGGCAATAGTGCAGTGCTACCGTTGCCAACAACTTGGACATTTTCAATGGGAATGTCCCATTGGAACAGAGAATCACTATATACAGAGCTTGATAATGAGGAGGAAATGCTCTTGATGGCTTATGTGGAGAAATATCAAGCCAGAAGAGAAGACGCATGGTTTCTTGATTTTGGATGTTTGAATCACATGTGTGGTTATCAAGCCATGTTTAGTGATTTCGATGAAGAATTTTGACAGTTTGTGAAGTTGGGAAACAACACAAGGATAAACGTAATGGGAAAAGGAAGTGTGAAGCTCCTGCTGAATGGAATAAATCACACTATTGTAGAGGTGTATCATGTTCCAGATTTAAAAGAATAACTTGATGAGTATAGGTCAGCTACAGGAAAGGGGGCTGGACATTTTGTTAAGGATGGAAAATGCAAGGTAATTCCTTCGTGTTCACGTCTTTGCTCTGGCTGCATGATCGATTATGAATGAGTTAGATATGGAAACAGATGCCACATATTTCCTATTGTTTTCTTTTGTGTTCTTTGTTTCGGGATTTCCATAAATTAGGCATTTCATATTGCTATATCATTTTCTTGGTGATTACTATCAAGAAACAGAGAGGCTCGGACTTAATCTACGGTTTGTTTATACTGGTTGAAGCATTCAACACATATAAATCATACTTAGAGATTACTAGTCTATTGCCCATGTAATGCCCCAGGTTGGAGAAAAAATCATTTAAACATAACAAAATGAAATACCTAGGTATTGGTAACTTGTCTCTTGAAAAAAAGATTTTAATAATGATATTTTTATCTAATATTATGATATAAACATATTAAGTTAACTTAGACTAACATGTAAGAGTAGCAGGGATAATTTTGAATAAAACAAAGTGGAAAGTTCAATTTCCAACTAATTCAATGTTAAAGAATAAAATAGATAAAAATATAGCCCTTAAAAAAAAGTAAGTAAATTCAAGTCAAACAAACAAACGCATGATGAAGGTCATGGATGTCATCAGATTTAATAAATGTTTTATATCAAAGATTATTTTTCATTTAATACGATGATAAAATACATGATAACTTTTTTGTTTGAAACATGTTTTTTGAAAGGAAACTTACGACAGACACATGTAAATGAGATAACAAAAATAATTATTGATAACAAAGTGTGAAATTGTGGTTTTTCTTTTTTTAGTTTTGAGTTAAATAAAAAAGTTTTTAGTTTTGGGTTCTCTCACAAGCACATGTTGCTGCGGCAACATGTTCTGCCTCTATTGGAGAAAGAGTTACAACAGGCTTCTTCTTCAATGCCCAAGCCACAGCTCCTCCATTTAGCTTAAACTGAATTTGGTACCTCATGCTTGATTTTGATGTTTTGATTTTTTTTTGTTAGTTATTTTCATTTAAATATGTTTGTGTATGTTATATGACTTGTTGAGATAAAAAAACATGTTTGGAGGCCACAAATGTTCATTTTTTGTCTTGGTTGTGGCTCCCATTTCTAGGTAATGGTATTTTAGGTACGTTCTTTATGGTCATGGGATGAACATTAACTTAGCCCAATTTTCGTCCATTTCTTTGCGCATAGACCTCCCTTGTTCATGATTAACCAATAATCTAGTGTTTATCTACATCAATAACACATTTTAATGGTTTTTAATCCTAGTATATGCCTTCAATTTCTCCATTTTTGGTCTTATTTGAGAGTCATGTGGTTGGTTCAAGTTGAATTTTGTTCATCATGTTCTTCTCAAGAATATTGTTTTACCTATATGATTTTGACTTATTTTATTTTAGTTAATTACCCTAACCCTTCCTTATATAACCCTTCCTTATGTATAATTAACAAATAATCTAGTGTTTATTTCATCAATAACATGATTTCATTGGCTTTTAATCCTATTGTTACAATGTATGATTAACCTAATTTTTAGTTAATTTTGATTCTTTAAGAAGAATAAGGAAGAGGACATTGTCAGTGTTTTATGTGTTCTATTGTATTCATTTACACTGAAATTCTTTTTAAATAAAAAATGAATATATACTTTTTACCTTTTCATTTATTTATACAGGACTTTTAGAGGTCTATTTTGACAGAGAAAAAATAGTTTATATATTTTCTTTAGTTAACCTAGTCAAATATCCTCTAATTAAGTGCATGTTTGGGAGTGTGGTTGATGTTGCTTTTGAAAGTGCTTTTCATTCAGTAATGCATCAACTTGATTTTTTTTTAAATTATTTTTTACATCAGCACATGAAGATAATCTAAAAACACAAAAAAATATTAATTTGAAGTAAAAAATAAAAATAAAAAGATTGTAAAATATTTTCAAAAATATTTTTGAAACGCAGTGTAAAACACGAAACACAATCACGATGACAATCCAATCCACTCGTAGCAATAAAAAATTAAGTTTTGAACATTATTGACAACACTAATAACATTATCATAGATGTGAGAGAAGAAAAATTAAAGCTTTCTTTCCCCTGATCAGTATGAGATAGGAGTATACCTCCTCACGAGGTTCATAGGATCCTTTAAATACCTGCAGGTGCCCATACATATTGTTTTAAAATATTTAAGTTAAGCGCCATCTTCTCTCTCAATTTTCATCTCTGCATGTTTTCAAAATCCTTTAAATACCTGTAGGCGACCTTTAAACTTTGTCGGCTTTTGATGGTGTATTTCTCCGTGTATCTCTAGTAAGATTTTTATACTAGTTTTTTGAAAATATTTTCCTTTTTAATTGCAGGGGCTTTTGATGGTGTGCTCGAGCTTCTAATTAGATCTGTGTGTACTGAGAAACATCTGTAGAACATTTTTTCGCAGCCCCTCTCGGTGGCTTAAAACTGGGAGTCCTCACCAGCTTCAAACTAGATGTCTTTAAATAAAACATTTAAAAAAATAGAAGTTACCACAGTCTTAAACCTATTAAATTCTATTTATAAACTTTTTCTTTATTTTTGTCAAATGGATGTCGTTTTAATGCTATACATATTAAACCGAAAATGGTAATATTTGTAAACATTTTTATAAAAAAAAGAACACGTGTGTTTGTGCATGATAAATTCAAAAAATATCCTTTTCAATGTAGGAAATACCAAAGATTAAATTGATAAAATTTATAATTCAAAAATAATATAAAATAATTTACTGGACTTTTCTTAATAATTTATATTCGTAAAGTGAAATGGTATGAGTATTAACTACTAAATGGTCATAAGTTAAATGTTTAGCAATGACAATCTTCAAGTATGTATTAAAAACTAATATAAAATTATTTTTTGTACGAGCTATAATGTACGAGCCGACACCTTTTGTGGCATTTGCAAACCTCATTCGCCGCAAGAGCCCCCTGCTTTAAGCTATAAAATATTTTCAAAACCTTCTTTATCTCTATAAAGAATTGAAATTGTTAAATGAAAAAACATAAAAATAAACGAATGAAATTAAAAAAATTACCAAAAAACCCATCATTTTATGTTTTGTTTGTTACTTCTTTTGAAAAAATATATTTTTTTATTTTAAAATAAAATTTTTGATGTTTTCAGATTATTTTGATATGCTGATGTAAAGAATAATTTTTAAAAAATAAAAAATATTATTCTACTTCAAAAAATAACATCAAATCACATTTCTAAACTGAAAAAATTATTGTCAAAGTAAAATGTGATAAGAGTGCACAGTATGATTTTGCGCTATAAAAACGCCAATTATTTTTAATTTCTTTTGATATTGTGTTTTTTTTATAGGTAGTCTGAACAAAGGGTTATTAATTTATTTAATGATTTGTTTTATTTTACGGGCTAAAAACAACACCTGCTAATATATCTTTCCAATTAAAAGATATATAATCACGTTGGCTAATTGGTTTCTTTTTTAGCTAGAATAATGTGAACATGGATTTTCTTTCTTTTATTTTGATTTTTAAAAATAATATATTATTAATTTTCACTATATAACAATTATAACCCAATTAAAAAACTGAGTTAACCGATAATTGGATTGGGTTCACCTCAAAGAACATCACATAATAATAATAATAATAATAATAATAATAATAATAATTAGAAAATAATGTACAAAATTGAATGGGATTAATGTACAAAATTGTCAAGAAATTGATTTAAAAATAATAATATAATTTCATAGTTTCACTGCCAAAAATGAAGAAACTTTGAAATTCAGTTTTGAGAAACTTTGAAAAATAATTCAGCAAAGAAAGCATACTATAAAATTTATTCAATTTTGAGAAATTCAGTTAATTTATGACGAAACAATTGGTTTTCGGTTGAAAAACTTTCGTGAATACCTTCAAAATATTTCAAAGGAATCAAAACGTCAAATTCCTATATACATCTGAATAATACATTGATATTGATATTTCAGCTAATTTATTTATTAGCTTACAAATTTCTATATTTTGTTTTATATAGATAATTATGTATCCTATTCCTACATAGAAATTCATAGAGAATTCTTAATTTATAGATAATTATTTCTATTTTTAGATAATTTTTTTTAATATTTATTATGAATAGATCACTTAAAATTTACAAATCAAATAATATAATAATCAAGACGAAATTGACATGACTGTCATCACTAGGGGACTTATTAAAAACCAACAAGTCTTTTCTTCTTTTTTTACCTTTGAAAAACCAACGAGTCACACACAAAGCATAACATATTAAATAATCAATAGTTTCTATTTTATTTTATTCAACCATATAGAATTAGAATTCTTCCATAATTCCTTTTTCGCCAAAAAAAAAAAGCGTGGGAGATGGGTCGAAGACTTTAAACAAAACGGTTCAGAAGCGTTACCATCACAAGTAACTTCATAGGAAGCAAACACGATTTGATTGAACTAAATAATGGGGTCAAGATAGTTTACTTTTCCTAGGGCTATTGAAATGAAAATTAAATACGATTTGATTGAACTAAATAATGGGGTCAAGATAGTTTACTTTTCTTAGGGCTATTGAAATGAAAATTAAATACGATTTGATTGAACTAAATAAGGGGTCAAGATAGTTTACTTTTCCTAGGGCTATTGAAATGAAAATTAAATGGTGGGAAGATAGATTTCACATCATTTTGCAGGTTTTACACCATTGTAACTTCTTACTAAGCAAACAAGATTTGATTGAGAACAACATTAATATAAATCATATTCTGGAACCTCACCTAATAGCTTAAGCTTTTAGGTGAGATGGTTCATTAAAATCTCTTTCTCCCTCTATTCACTTAGAAGGTGATTAAGATAAACGTTGGAGATGGGTCAAAGACTTTAAACAGAACGGTTTAGAAGCATTCCAACTAACTAATTAGGAAGCAAACAAAATTTGATTGAAAACAATGTTAATGTATCTATTTTGATTTTTCAGAGTGCAGGGAATGTGTGGCTGCAAATAATGAATATTTATCAAATCCCTTTCGTAAAGGTTTTACTATTCCTCATCTATTATCCTATATACTAAAAGACATCAGGTTGTTACTGTGCATTGTTAGTACTTTTACTGTGGATTGGAATAGTGTTTTTTTTTCGTTTTTGAACAATACTTATACTATTTATATATTGTTTTCAGAAAAAGAATCAAAGAAATGCATGTAGACCACTGTGTCTTACCACTAGAGGCGCAACGTAGGCAGGGGTCGAACCCCTGCCAGCGCCTATTGTTTTTGCACTTTCCTTTTGTTTGTTTTTTTTTCACTTTCCTTTGTTTTTTTTCACTTTTCTTTTTTTTCTCATTTTTATTTATTTTGATTTTTTTTATTGATTTTGACGTTTTTTTTAACTTATATTTTTATTATTATTTTTATTTTTTTTTTATTTTTTTCACTTCGCTTTTTTTTTCTTTTTTCACTTTGCTTTTTTTTCATTTTTATTATTATTTTTTTTATTTTGATGTTTTTTTATTTCTTTTTTTTCACTTATATTTTTTTTATTATTTATTTTTATTTTTTAATATTTTTTATTGATTTTTGATGTTTTTTTGCTTATGTTTTTTTTTAAAAAAACAATTTGTTGACATTTTTTTATTGAATTTTTTTCAATTATCAACTCAATAAGAATAATAATATTAGTTTTTTTCTTGCTTCCTTTTTTTTAAGTAGCACGTGAGGAGAATAATTGTAGATTGTAATAGTGTTGCTCAGTTTTCGGGTCGTTCGGGTCGGTTCGAGTCCTTTGGTTTGCCTGATTTAAGATATTTAACAATCATGGCGTAGCTTGAATCAAAATGATATTTGTAGCTCAGTAGATAAAAGACGACTTCCTAGATAGGAGGACAGGCTTCGACCCCTTGCTAGTGCGCTTTCTATTTTGTTTTTTTGTTCTTTTATTTCATTTTTCATTTGCTTTTTTGATTTTTTATTTCACTTTTGCTTCTTATTTTTTCATTTTCTTTCTTTTTATTATTTTGACGTCAGATTTTTTTTCTTATATTTTTTTTTATTTTTTTTAAGTTATGGAATTTTTTTATTGGATAGTTTTTCCTATTATTAATGCAATAAGAATGATATTTAAATGTGAAGGCTTCGATGTTCCTTCATGTTTTTAAATTTTTTGTTGCTTCATGTTTTTAAAATTTTGTAATTTTTTATGTAGGTAATTTAATATTTTTTATTGTTTTAAAAGTAATAATAATGATATTTTTAAATGTTAGGGCTTCGATGTTCTTATTGTTATAATAGAATGTATTGATGTCTTTTATAATATCAAAACTTGCATGTATAGATATTATACTTTATTTGATTTTTTTTTCATTTGATTGAAATTGATAATATATTTGATTTTGTTTTCGGCCATTATACTTTTGATTTTTGATTTTTGATTTTAATTCCTTTACTTTTTGTAGTTCTTAAATAGCTCCTATTTAGTTTTGGTTTTTAAGTTTTATTATTTTCTATTTAGTTGATATAACATTTTTTTCAAAACATTTCTTCTTAAAATTTAGTTTGTATTTATGATCATTTGAAAACTGACATTTCTTATTTATTTTCTTTGTTTTTTTTATTTGAAATGATTTTTTAGCTAATAATTTTTATTTTTATTCATTTTTATTTTGTTTGCTCTTTTGTTAATTTTTTTTAGTTTTTTTATTCTTTTATTGAATTTATTTTCCTATTATTCACACAATAACAACAACAACAACAACAATAATTTTAGTTTTTTTTCTTGCTTCCTCTTTTATTAATGTTTTTGAGTTTTTTTTTCTCGACATAATTTAATTATTTGTATTGTTTTAACAATAATAATAATGATATTTTTAGATGTTAATCCTTCAATATTGTTGTTGTTATAATAGAATGTGTTGATGTGTTTCATTATATCAAACATTGCATTTATAGATGTTATATTTTATTTTTGTATTAACAAAATTTATTAATTATTTTATTATCAATAATTATAAAAAATATTTTGTTCGGCCCGCAACGTAGTGCGGGAAATTAACTAGTAAGAATCTAAACTTTAACACAAGTTTCTTAGGAAGCAAACAGGATTTTGCAGGTGGGAAGATAGATTTCACACAATTTTGCAGGTTTTACACCATTATATTCATACTTTAACAAAAGTAACTTCTTAGGAAGCAAACAGGATTTGATTGAGAACAATGTTAATGTATATGTTTAGATTTTTCGGAGTGCAGGGAATGTGTGCAGGGAATGTGGTGGTTCAATTTTCATCAGCGAGTGAACTAAATAATGGGGTTAAGGAATGGATCACTCTGATACTAAATACTTTACTTTTCCTAGAGGACAATTGAAATGAAAATAATATGACGAATGAACTTCAAAGTAAAACAAAGATCTTACATTCATTGCCATCATCGCAAGATGGAACTTCATAATCAGCTGTTTTTAACACAGTGATTATGTACGAATAAAATTTATATTAAATTGTTTCCAAAATTTATATGCAAGTTCAGAATGTAGAGCTCGTTTACAAAATAATTTCCCTCCTTGTCATTGTTAGTTTCCTTTGGTCTTTGCTTTGGCTGCATGATCAATTATGAATGAGTTAGATATGAAAACAGATGCCACATATTTCCTATTGTTTTTGGTAGAAAATCACGATAGATTAGGAAGAAATTGATCTGCTTGCCGTGGTGGAGCTGAATTGGGAAGAAAAATCAAATTGAAAAACGAAGAAAAATTTGATTGATCTGTTGTGATCAATGCACCTGAAAATTCAAATGCACACACGCCGGAACAGTGCATGTTTCTTTTTAATGCAGATTTCAAAAAAATCAAAAGAAGGTAAATATATGATTTGATCCTTTAAGAAAATCTTAAATTGCACCCAATTGGATTTAAAACTTGATTTTATGCAATTAAATCCCATCAAAAATTCAATCTCAACCTTAGATTTGTGCGATCTCCTTATCTAGTCCTTGGATCTTGATTTTTGCGATTTAAACTTGAATCGACCATTAAACTCTCAATTTGCTTGATTTTGCCCTTATACCAAGATATGTATTTTTGGATATATTTTTGAAACATAAAAATAAAGAGTTAAAAATTGGGTAGCAACAGTGATTATGTACGAATAAAATTTATATTAAATTGTTTCCAAAATTTAAAATCCATCAGTTTGTATGCAAGTTTACAAAATAATTTCCTTCCTATTCATGGTTAATTTCCTTTGGTCTTTGCTCTGGCTGCATGATCGATTATGAATGAGTTAAATATGAAAACAGATGCCACATATTTCCTGTTGTTTTCTTTTGTGTTCTTTGTTTCTGGATTTCCATAAATTAGGCATTTCATATTGCTATATCATTTTCTTGGTGATTACTATCAAGAAACAGAGAGGCTCGGACTTAATCTACGGTTTGTTTATACTGATTGAAGCATTCAAAACATAAAAATCACACTTAGAGATTTTAATAATGATATTTTTATCTAATATTATGATATAAACATATTAAGTTAACTTAGGCTAACATTTAAAAGTAGCAGGGATAATTTTTAATAAAACAAAGTTGAAAGTTCAATTTCCAATTAATTCAATGTTAAGGAATAAAATAGATAAAAATATAGCCCTAAAAAAAAGTAAGTAAACTCAAGTCAAACAAACAAACTCATGATGAAGGTCATGGATGTCATCAGATTTAATAAATGTTTTATATCAAAGATTATTTTTCATTTAATACGATGATAAAATACATGATAACTTTTTTGTTTGAAACATGTTTTTTGAAAGGAAACTTACTGTCGCGACGGCGATTTTTTGGTGACGCGCTTCGCGCCCCGCGATCACCCCGGGGTTCGGGGGGACCACGGCACGCGGTGAAAATGTGAGAATATTTTTATAGTCGTAAAAATTACGACTATAAATATCAGGAGTCGCCACCTAGTATTAAGGTCACTAGGAACCTATTGGTCTGCGAGAGTCTAGGGTAAGGGGACTTGTTGTGCAAGGGGAAGACGCGTCACCCCCGGTGCACCCTACTTAAAGTAAGCTGCATTGTTGTTTGATTTTTTTCTATCTTTAAAAATTTTACATTGCATTTTGAAAACCACTTTTTATTTGCGGGTGTATTTTACAATGTAAATCTACACCCTGGTAAAAAATTCCCTTTTTTATATCTACGGATTTACTTTACAATGTAAATTTACACCTTAATAGATAAAATAACAATATTTAAAATTGTGTATTTTTTTATCCTTGGGTGTACTTTACAATGTAAATTTACACCCTAATAGATAAAACAAAAATATTTAAAATTATTTTTGACATTTTGGCCAAATTCCAACGGATAATCATAAACCGGTTACGATATCCAATTTTTGTTTCAAAATATGAGAAAGATGCAACATAATTTTTTTTTGAAAAATATATATGGAAAAATCATGGAATTTGGCCGTATGCACAAAAACAAATACATTTTTATATGGACTGCCAGCCCACCCATCTGATATCTGGGCTGTCAGCCCAGTCCATCTTGGTCTGGGCTGTCAGCCCAGATGATTTTAAACATGGGCTGAAAGCCCAGCCCATCTCGGGCTGGACTGACAGCCCGGGAAGGCTGGACCGGGCTTCGGCCTGGGGGAAGTGGACTGGGCTCCTGGCCAACGTGGGCCGGGAGCCCAAGTGGGCAAAGGGCTGGGCTCAAAGAGGATGATGGGGCTGGGCCGAAATGATGGCCCAGCATGTGTTTGGGCCAGACACAAAAGCCTGGCCCAAGACACTTAAACCCTGCCCGGCATGAATAGTGGGACAATCACGTCCCACTGCATGCAGGCGCGAGGTTGAAGACGGGGGAACAGTAAAAAATGAAGTGCGACGAGAGGCTCACCTGAGGGTATGGTCAGGTAGCTGGGGTCGAGGTGGTTGTCGTGGTGGTAGTTTCACCGTCAACGGTGGTCTGTGGTGGCCGGAGGAAGCCTTTGAAGTTCCGGCCTGTTGGTGCGGCGTTGAGTGTCGCTGCTGCTTCTTTCCTCCGAGGATAGGGATAAGTTCCTGGCATCGAGGGGAAGCTTTCTGTGATCACAAGGACGTCGTTGGGTGGCCTGAGCTGGTGACCGGATGCTTGGCCGAGAAGGAGAGAGAGAGGCTAACGCCTCTGGTTTTAGTGAGAGAGAGAGGCGTGACCGAGGGAGGGAGAGAGCAACAAGCTGGTTTCGAGAGAGAGAGAGGCAGACCGAACCGAGAGGGAGAGGGCAACGGGTTGGTTTCAAGAGAGAGAGAGGCAAACCAAACCGAAAGGGAGAGGGAAAATCGAGCAGAGAGAGAGGCTAACGAAACGCAGACGAAAACGAAGAACCAAAACAGAAAACAAGGGCCCGAGATAATGAAGGAAAACAAAAACGGAAACTTGGAATTTTTACGTGTAACGTCCTCTGTTTTTCGAACTTCTTCTCCGCGTTTTCCTCTATTCTTCTCCCCCGCTCGTCTCTGTCTGTTCTCTATTTGTCTCCCCGTCGGTCGGTTTATATAGCAATTGATGCAACGGTAACCTGCTTAATTTCAAAATGCAACAGTAACCTGCAACTTTCGGCTCCCTAACTTGTGGAGGTGAGGGGATTAATGGCTGGCAAGAGGTGGCTTGTGGGTGCTGGTGGGTTATTATTTTTGGGATGTAAAAAATACAATTTGGTCCCTCAATTTATAACTCCTTTAATTGCACCCTTAATTGAACCTAAATTTATGATTTGTGCAATTATGTCCCCGTGAAAAAATTCAAAGTTACCCTTAAATTTTGCGCACCTTTTAACTTGGTCCTTGATTTCCAATTTATGTTATTTGACCCACGATTGACCATTAAACTCCCAATTGCTTCCAATTGGACCCCGATTTTGCCTCGAAAAAAATTCAATTTGGCCCCCGAAAATTCCCAACTTCTCGATTGAGCCCAAATTAACTTCACTTGATTTTTCTAACAACCGCGACCTCTTTTATTTTATTTTTTTGAGATATTTTGGGTAGTCACTCAAAAATTGGGTGATGACACTTACGACAGACACATGTAAATGAGATAACATGTTTTGTGAAAGGAAACATCTTGCAATATACTAAAACTATTGTAAAGCAAGATTTATGAAATCTACCCGCGAGGGATGATGCATGCAAGTAGTAATTGATTAGCCATATTAGGAATAAAACCAATTACTTGTGATTAAAAAAACTATATATTGAAGTAGATTTTTTATTTTGAATTCACATATTATATTGTGGAAGGCCTACTTACAATGAAACTACATAGTCATGAATTTAGCATTCCAGCCAAAGTGGGAGCCCTGCAAATACCAGTATCATTGACGGTGGCAACAAGAACTGTTAAGAATTGAAAAGTAGTTAGTTTACAGTTAGATAAAAAACACTGTTAACTAGCCGTTATAAGAAGTCTGTTAACTAGCCGTTGGGGTTAACAGAATACCTGTGTTTGTATATAAACGTTTTTAGTCCATTGAATAAAGTTGATGAATTCCAAAGTATCAAATATAACATGGTATTAGAGCGTGAAAAAAGAAATTAAAGAAAAACAAGAAACTGTAGTTTTCTTGAAGCATAGAAGAAATAAGGAAGAAATCACAGATTGAAAGAGCAAGAAGACAGTTTGAAAGTGCAAGAAATAATTTTTCTGAAAAAGAGGGAAAGCTGGAATTGTAGCAATCATGGGAACAGAAAATGGTAGTTTTGTACAGCCTACAATACCAAAATTCGATAGTCACTATGACCATTGGTCCATGCTCATGGAGAATTTTCTTAAATCCAAGGAATATTGGGGATTGATAGAAAATGGAGTGACTGTAAGCAAAGAGGGAGAAGAACTCACTGCAGGGCAAAGAAAAGCAATTGAAGAAGAAAAATTGAAAGATTTAAAGGTGAAGAACTATCTATTCCAAGCCATAGATAGAACCATCATTGAAACAATTCTTTCTAAAGAAACAACAAAAGATATATGGACCTCCATGAAAATAAAGTACCAAGGGTCCACAAGAGTAAAACGTGCTCAGCTACAAGCATTAAGGAGGGAATTCGAGCTTCTTGGAATGAAAGAAGGAGAAAAGGTAGATGAATATTTCTCCAGAACCTTGACCATAGCCAATAAAATGAAGGTGCATGGTGAAAAGATGACACAGACTACTATTGTGGAGAAAATTCTCAGATCAATGACGTCAAGATTTAACTATGTGGTATGCTCTATAGAGGAGTCTAATGATCTGTCAATACTGAGCATAGATGAATTACAAAGCAGCCTGCTAGTTCATGAACAAAGGATGCAAGGAATTCAAGAAGAAGAACATGCTCTGAATGTTATGAATTCTGAAGGAGGAAAATATGAAAATAGGTGTGAAGGCAGAAGAGGCTATGAAGGAAGGGGAGTTTATGAAGGCAGAGGAGGCTATGAAGGAAGAGGAGGTTTTCGTGGCTTTCGTGGAAACAATAGAGGAAGAAGTAGAGGCAGGGGCAGACAACCTGCCAACAAAACACAACAGATTCAGTGCTACAATTGTCAAAGATTTGGACATTTCAGCTATGAATGTCATGAGAGAGATAGAAGTGCAAACTATGCAGCATTTCATGAAGAAGAAGAAATGCTATTGATGGCATATGATGAGGGAAAAGAGAAACAAACAAGAAATCACACTGCATGGTTTCTCGACTCAGGCTGCAGCAACCACATGAGTGGACAAAAAGAGTGCTTTTTTGATTTTGATAGTACATTCAGGCAAACTGTCAAGCTTGGGGACAATTCAT